>KI547034.1:9414-23187 GCA_000497225.1 Amanita jacksonii TRTC168611 | reverse complement strand
GCCCTTACGATGAGCCTCTCTTCCTTCCTTCTTTCCAAGGCCAAGACTCAGGATGTGCGTGGTGTCGACGCGGAGCTTGATGAGCTTTTCAAATCCAAGGCTAGCAACTCTTGTTTCAATTTACGTTGTTCTTGGGCTCATGTGCAATGATTAGGTGTACGCTGCACCCCCTAGAGAAATCAAGACATCCAAACCAGAGGGTGTCAAGGAACGGAAGAGAAAGTTAAATGACGAAGAAGGGGAGAAGGTCGTTCATGGGATAGGCAAAAAGCCTAGGAAAGACGTCAAGGCAAAGGAAGAAGCGGAAGACAAGGACAGGGATAGCGACAATAAAACCACGTCAGTGGCTAGCCAACAGTCTGACAACGAGGAAGATAACTTAGAAAGTGACGAAGACGTTGGGCCTGCTTCCGCCGACGACGAAAATGAAGAGGACGAGCCGTTCGACTCGAACCAATACGTCCATGAATCTTTGCAACCAAAAAAAGATGCAGGGAGAGGCCAAAAGAAGGGGTTGAAGAATAGATATGTACCCCCAGACGAAACACCAGCACAACGAGATTTGCGGACCGTTTTTGTAGGAAATCTAAGTGTTGAAGTCTCCAAAAAGCGGGTATGCTTAACCAACCCTAAACGTTACTATTGGAACTAACATCTGGATGTACAGCCTCTCCAGAAGCAACTACGACGACACCTCTTGTCCGCCGTTCCTTCAGCCAGAGTTGAATCCATCCGGTTCAGGTCTATCGCATTCGAATCCCCCACAGCGAAGCCCTCAGGAGCGGGCGATGCCGCCCCCAATATTGCTGAAACTTTAGTAAAAGATGGTCGACAGCATGACCGAGCTCGTGCAGCCGCTTGGCGTCAATCTCAAGATGAAAAAGAGGGACAAGACGAAAAAAAGTTCCTCACGCCTAATCAGAAGAAGAAAATTGCGTTCATCAATCACAAATTCCATCCCGTCGCGGACACGGTGCATGCCTACGTCGTGTTTGCTCACCCTGTTCATCCACTCTCCTCCACTGAACATAAACCACATCGAGAGGTGATGAACCCTTACGAAGCTGCCCAGGCGGCAGCGCGTCAATGTGACGGTACTATGTTCATGGATCGTCTATTGCGGGTTGATGTTGTAGGAAAGTCGTCCGTGGTAGAGTCAGGTGCTGATCCCAAGTTGACAATATTTGTTGGGAATCTCGATTTCGGGTCGAAAGAAGAGGATTTGAGGGTCTTCTTTGAAGGCGTTATCTCTAAAGAAAGAGGGGAACCACCACGTCATCTGGATGAAGACGGAAAAGGATATGAGGAAGATGGGGGCGTCAAGAAGGCAAGAACGTGGGTTACCCGTGTACGGATTGTAAGGGATCGAGAAACGCAACTCGGGAAAGGTTTTGCTTATATCCAATTTATGGTGCGTCTCCGACTCTCAGGCATATTATTTGATCGCCTCGCTAATTCGTACTGGTCAGGATCGTGAATGCGTGGATGAAATTCTCGCATTAGAAGAAGGCAGACTCAAGTTTGCCAGACGGAAGCTAAGGGTGCAGAGATGCAAGACGATTCCAGGATCGTCAGTATCTACGAAACATCTTACCAAAACCAGTCGTACGAATGCAAGCAAATCCCAGACTAAGAAATCAAAAACCCAATCAGAGTCGACTTCTCAAGTACCACCACCGTCAAATAAGAAATCCGCTCAGCATGGGCAACAACCGTCTGTCAACCCACCAACGCCCATCATGGTTCCCAAAGGTAACCCCAAATTGGGTGAAAAACTCGCCCATTTGTCAAAAGAGGAACGGAAACAGGCCAAGGCTGCAGATGCCGACCGCGTAGCACGAAGGTTGGCAAAAAAGAAAGCCAGAATGGCGATGGGTACAAAAGACAAGGATCAGGCAAGTTTGGAAAGCAAGAAGCGCGTTAGGGCTCGGCAGAGTGCGAAAGACAAGATAGCCGTGAAAAATGGGAAATCGAGTAAAGGTAAGGAAAAGAAAGGGAGGGTGAGGAGCGAAAGGAGTCTTGCGAAGCTCAATACCAAAAAGTAGACTACCTGGACGAATGATTGCTGTAGTGAAATATGAGCGTTATTGTTGCGGCTTCTTGACATAGGCTCAAATGATTGATATCTAGCCTTCATGTTGTCAAAGAGCAGCAGGAGTGTAAGTGATTGATATATATGAAATCGAGAGGTAGAAAGATATTCGGGAAGTATAAACGGATAATTGATTAGTCTTCCTTGTCCTTGCTCTTCTTGTCCTTCTTATCCTTCTTGTCTTTTTTGTCCTTTTTAACTTTCTTGTCTTTTTTGTCCTTGTCCTTCTGGGGTAAGACGACCTAAAGACGAGATAGTCAACGAATCGGGTTTAAGTGAGATTATTTTCTCTCACCTCAGCGGCACTCTCTGCTTCTTCCTCTGCCTTGGCCTTCTTAGCCTTCTTCAGCGCTTTCTTCTCCTCCTTTGACAGCTTCGGTTTCTTTGCTTTTGGCTCCTCATCTTCGTCCTCTTCACCATCCACGTCCATATCGTCGGTCTTCCTTTTCTTCTTTTTCTTGTCTTTCGGAGGCGGACTTGGCTCGAGCGTCGTCAGGGGAGCATCCGCAGCGTCCATATCAACATCACGGTCTTCCTCCTCTTCCTCCTTCTCCAAGGCAAGTCCCTCAAGTACCCTGCGAACCACTTCTGCATTCCTGGTTGGCGGTGCCCCTGTTTCGAAAAAGCTCAGACGTTCTTCGACTTGTGCCCGCAGTGCCTCGCCGAACTTGGCTGTCGGGATGTCTAGCAGCGTGGGTTAGGCAGGGTCCCAGGTGAGGCTAAGGGTTGATCTCACCAGAGTAACAGTCTATTCGTGCAGCAATTGAGCACTTGTTGGCCAGGAAACGGGATATCCGGCCTTTATGCTTAGGTCCGGCACGGCCGATGAAGGTGGAGTGATAAAGCAGGCCGTACTGCGCAAAATCAGTCAAAAAGTGCATAAATGGATAAATCGTGAAATCACACCTTTGGCGTATTCCCTTTCGTTTTTAGTGCCCTGAATAGAGCCTTTTCTGCACCAAGAATCTGGACCGTGCTGGCAGGGTACTTGCTCAAGTTCGTCAAGCTCCCTGCATGACTGATCAGCCTCGCTCCAATACGTTCTCCTAGCAGCGCTGTCAAGCTGGGTGCCACTTGATTCATCTTTTCCGACAAGTAATCAACGAGAGATTTGCGGTATTCACTTAGCGACACAACCCGGGAAGCAAATGATGATATGTTGAGCATGTCGATTTCTGATAGTGATGAACCCATTGAACCCCGCGCGGCGTCGAGGATATTTTGAGCGAGTGTAGGATCATCGTTAATGAGAGTGGTGAGATCCGGTAACTTTTCTTCCGTCAGGGTCTCCTTATCGCCAATGAACCGTGCCACCCGCGCATAGAGTTGATTGTCGGGAACGAGCTTAACTAGCTCAGGGAAGTGATAGCCATACCATTCACGTATGCGCATCGAGAAGAGGTTCACGTCCTTGTCGAGCTGGTCAAGGAGAGCGATAGCTTGGATGATCATATTATCAATGCGATTAACATTGAACTTGAGCTTGGCACGCGAATAGGAGTGCCCCAAGCCCAACTGAGCTTTCTTCAGGTCGTCCCCCCGTATACCCGTCAACAGTTTAGATGCATGTAAGCGGATGCCACGGAGCAGTTCTTGACCACGCTCTGACACTTCGCAGTTGATATTTAATGCAGCTTTGATGTTACTAGCGAGGATGGCGTCCGCCACTACTAGCGTGACCGGCGAGTTTTTTGATGGTTTTGAAAGATTCAGTTCCAGAAGGGCCTTCAGGTAGTCGTTAACGATCCCTACAGGGTACAACGAGAGCTCCATCAGAACAACTATGAAACTCGAGCTCGAACGACAGATGTTACCTTCCGATACATCGTTCGCGTTCTCCAACGCCTGTGCAGCGCTTTTAAATGGCAAAAAGCTTAGCAAGCTAACCATCTTCCCGAACTTTGCAAGGTCCTTTATGGACTCTTGCACTGCATGTGTTTTGGCCCCAATATCTTCAACGAACTTCACCTCAAATATGGCATAACCAGAAGCGGATTCGAAGAGTACGTGAGACACCATCTTGGTGGCTTGGTCACCGTTAAAGTTGTTACAGGCAAGGGTGTTGTCCCCTGGGATATTTTTTTTGGTGGAGGACTGCCAAATTAGGACCGTGACATATTTGTGTCACATCACCGACCAGTTCCTCATCCGTTCCTTTGCACTCGCCATATCAGCTATTTGTGACTGCGATAAGAGTCAATGGTAACATCCAAGGAAATACTATCATGACCACGTGCACAGAAGCTGATGTTGGGGCCATTTCCTGCGTCATCCCGAAACGGGACGTTATCATATAGATTCATATTGGAGGAAGCCCAGACAACCACCTTGGATAAGCTCCCGGAGCAATCAGTAGTGGACCTCTGCCGATGGGTGGCTGATACCCGGGACCGGTTTTGTAATTACCCGAATTACCGTAGCCCTCACGGCGACTTGCAACTTCTTGCCCACGGATGAGAAATTGCTGTCAAAAGACGCAGCGGTCGTCTGCCATGCTTGGGCGAGCCCTGGTAGGAAGGCTCACCTTCTCCACCCACGATGATGCTATGACATAATTTTCAACTTGGCATAGATCCGATCATGCAAAGTATTGGCTGCAGCACAAATATTCTATCCAAATCTACTGATGCAGGTCCCGAGGGACGATGGTCCGGGAGTCGTAGCCAGGGCCCAGGGCTATATCGAAAGCTTGAACAAATAAAAGTTCAACCGCGTAGCCCGTTCACATGTATGTGGACAGTGCTAGAGGGGCCATCATAGACTCCCCCTTGACGTAAATAAGCATCCCTCCTTGCGGATTGGCTCAGGTACGTTCAGGCTATATATTGTGAATACGATATGACTTCCATGCTCCTGGCGTTGATGTGAATTTTTGAAACGAAATGGCCGCTGAGCTTCCGGCGACTTTCGTGATGTGGAAAGGACGTTCTGCATATCCCATGGATGCCTCGTAGATGCAGGACGGGGCTTCTGCAGATCTCACCGCTGCGTAAGGATTTCTAACTTTACCCCGTGGCACCTGCCCGAAAGACGCCGTATGAGGATCCTCCCACAGAGCCACACCTTTGGGGAAAACAACTCCAACATGCTCATATGATCACCCCCGGACTGACACTCGTATTGATTTATGATGGCAAAAGTGATTCGGAGCCTAGACGTAACTTTATCCTTGCGCTATTTGTTCTTCCGTTGGAACTTGCCTTTACCAAAGCTGAGGGACTCCTCACATAACGAATTTGCCTCGTGACACGTACTGAACTTACAAGCTGTGGTAGCGATCTATGGTTGATTGAACTAAGAACGCTCGCTATATCGGTATTACCTCCTCTTTTATTTTGTATGATATATACCTACCAACGTCATTACATCTTATGGCGGATCATAATTCTCTAATAGGAAGCAAAGCGCTGATCGCAATTACCATGAAAGGCGTACGGCGAACCAAATATGGACAACTCAGTTAGTGTCCTACAACCGTACGCATCAGTAACAGCAAGAAGCATCTGATGAAAAACAACCTTGCAATACAATTTCAATCAAGAGTACCCCACATATCACGTTGACTGCGCAACATGCCGTCCAGGTGCTTTCAGGAAACAATCGGATATGACACATCTTAGAAGGCCGATTGTGGCGAAAGCCAAACTTCATCTTATCGTCGGGCCCTCTTCTGCTTCTCCAGGCCTATTCGTCTATGTGGGGATGATCTCGGGGATAACAGGAGTCCGTCAGCCGATCGAATAGTTGTGCAACAAGCTCAGATTGCTTGCCGTCCTCGGAAGCACGGAACCACAACGCGAGGCACCTGGGTGACTGCTCAACGTGCCTCATTTCTTACAATGTGTTTATCCCCTGCTGCGCATGGGGCACACGCACTTATGTGCCCCAGCTGAAAGATGTACGTATGCGTCACCTGTTTCACTATCCCGCCCGACAGACCCCTGAGTGGTGTATTCTCAGGTACATTTTGTAACCCGTGTTCTTTCCAGCGGAACACGGGAACGAGTCATTCAGGCTCATAGCTATGTCTGCCATCGATTAGCGTCAGCGGAGCCTACTTCTTTGCTTGGCATATTGACAGATCAATATGTTCACCGATAAGTTCTAAATGAAGGAGGTGACGCACTTTTAATAACAGATGTTGCAGCGAAAGGAAACCAAATGTATGACAGTCGCAACATACTCAGCAAAAGCATCCGGAAGAAGTTTCGTCCTGTCGCCTTTGACGCCAGAAGGCACAGCCCACCGGGAACGTGGCATCAACTGTGGTGCTTCTTTTAACTCCGTAGTCCAAGGACCGGGTCCTAATGCAGCACGCCGACTACGTGAGGTGGCCGAGATCATATCAAGTACAAGGGACTTGTTACTACTAGTAGTTGGGATTTTGAATAGCTAGGCATGCGAGTGGTGCGTCAATTATTTTACAGCGATCAATTGCATTCTCAGACAATACACATGTAACATCAATGATGTTTCCCTTGACAATACTCGGGTACGTTAGATAATAGTGAGGACTCACGAACTAGGGACTGGTGTCTCAGATCCTTGTTCGATGACAACACTGACTGCGCCACCACTGAACGATTTACAGGGTGGAGCCGTTGTGACCGGATTGAGGTAATTTGGTAATGAAGGGGAATAACCGATACCGATACCTGTGTGGCCATTGTAAGACACAGTGGGCACGCAATGTGCTTCAAGTTGTTGTCTGGCCCAGTTACATCGAGATCAAATCGCGTGAGAAGAGATTACCTACTGGACGAATGACTGTATTGAATTGCCTCGTGTTCTGCAGCAGGCTGATGGTCTAAAAGCCGATTTAACTGGACGTCAGGGACCCTCTGTCCTGGGGCTCTCTCTCTCACCACTGCACCGTCACTTGAGCATTCTCCTCATTCTCCTCCTGCCTTAGCCTTTGGTTTTGTGCATCAGTTGACAACACCTCAAGCTCTTATTTAGCAGATCGTGTTGCTGGTCACTCAACCTTCCATAACCTCATATCGCCTTTTGATCTCCCATCGCGACACCGATACGACTTTTACGACTTGATTTTATTCACGCACAGCCTAATTTCTCCACCTTCATACCATCGATATACCATCCATTATCACATCCTTGTTTCCTAGCCGTCTTTCGTCATGGGCATCGGGATCCCTTTCATCGATAAATTCAGGGCGCCCAAAATGCGCTCCAAGCCGCTACCTGCTGACCGCATAAATGAAAAAAGCCGGCTGGTAATGCCAGCACGGGATTACGCCCATCGTCCGTTGCCGACTATCCCCATGCCGGTGCCAGTATACCCAGTGATCCCAGTATCACCAACACCCCAGCATATTCGTCGGACAACCTCTCACAGGGGGGCTGAGACGACACACCCACATAAGCGCACCCGAACAACCTCGCAAGGGCCCCCTTTACGGAGTGAGTAGCGTAACCTTGGTCCAGCTTGGGGAGCTGACTAACTGATCACTTCCGTTTTCAGGCATTTTGAAAAACAAAGGACAAACAAACGCACCTCCCATGCAGGCATCGGGTGGGTCTACATACGATTATCCTCCTCGATACGCTTCACAGACATGGACGGCAGCTTCCATGCAACAAGGTGCCAGGGGGGGATATTCGGCCGGCCAATTGGATCATCACACAGGTGAGTTGGTTGGGGTACGGTGCCACTTAGTGCTGTGTGTTAACCTTTTACGTTATAGGGCGTTATCCTCCAGCAGTGGATGCTTACCATTATCCACACGCTTACAACGGAACTAATGGTATTACCCTAATCCATGGACATCGCCCAACGCTGACCTTTGTTTAGAGCACGCACTGCCGGACGAGAGGCGGAGGGTTAATCGTACAAATACTTACAGGGGCAGGCCTCCGTACCAAAGCGACTCTCCCGGTTTGTCTATGCTCTCTGCCTCCTGGAGATAATTTTGACGAGTAGTTTACCAGTGAGCGATGATAGCGATCATGGTGGTAACGACCGTCATGTTCCACTCGCAGTCTTGCAAGTCCGTGCATCAAACTACATCTCGGCATACGTCAGACCAGGTATATCACTCATTTGACGAAGGGACTGTTACTAACTGTGATATTAAGTGCGGATGAAGCCTGAAGTGTACCACCTAGATTGGCCATTAAAGCCAACGAGGCCGGATAAGCATGGTAAAATATTGAGGAGAATATATTTCGACATCGCCTTCGACCCTCGCGAGAACGACGGGAGGAGGATATATCTTTTCGATCAAGCCATGAAACGGCCCATCAGCAAGGATGAGCTGAACATGTCCGCCACCACACACTGCACCCTCACAGATATGACGATCGTTCACAATGACCCTCATTACGCTCTATGGTCCGTTAAGGTCCATCGGAAAGAAGGCATTCGGTGCCTTGACGTCTTTGCTGCCATCTATGACGCTTTCCACAAACCCGTCAAGGCTGAGGATCCTATCGCTGAGGAAGAGAAGCAATCCGCGGAGAGGTATAATTACACACGATGTCATGATGCTTCCGGCCTCTTCGAATTTAATCGGAGGCAAGGACTCTTGCGCATCGACATCCTCCGAAGCCACCGGATATTTGCCGGTTTGGAACAAGACGACACGCAATGGAAGCTATACCTTGCGTCCTATAGTCCATAAATGTCCAATAGGCTGGTTTCATCTTTCTTTTTTTTCCTCGTTCCTTCCCAAAACTTCACTCATCACTGTGATCTCTCCTTTCGCAATCTGCAAGTTGTTTCAGTACGCCATCTCATCTCATGTGTCCTCATAGCCTGTAACACTATGTAGCCAGCTTATGTCCTCCATTATTTACCCTATTTTTGATCGTTTACTGGGTCCAGAGGGACTTTCCAGTTTACGCTATATGCACCCTAGCGTCAGCAATATTATCTGTCTTATCTATACCTTGAGTTGCAACTAGTAGGGGGAACGAATGCCCGGCAAACTCAATCAGTTGAACTGAGGGAATAATCCGCTCGCTGAAGGGGTTGGTTTTGCAACTTCAGTCGATAAGATTGCGGAAGTGTGCGGCGACTCCATAAGGGTCAAACAGATCCGGGGTTGTATTCAAATCTTGCATATCTGAGCCAGTCATTCGGAAACTATGCAACGAGGCAAGCCCAAATGGAGGGTGATATTTAGCTAATGGTCCCATGATCACAGGCATCAGGAAGCATTTTCGCTGCCGAATCTGCTGAGTAAGGTTTGGATGATCCAGGAGGTTGACTGCGCTTTTTCAGCGCTTCGATATGATAGTCATCGACGCCACACCAATGTCATATCAAGCCGTTGAACATAGGAATTGAGCCATTTTCGGATTTGTCGTGAGAACATGAACCTCCAGAATGCCAAGAAAGAGCGGCGTGTGTACAAGGTTGGCCCAAAACTGAGTTTAGCTGTGCGCCCATGTTTGATGATCCTGATGGATAAGGGAAGCGGATGATACATGACCCAAGTTCTGGGCAGGCAACATGAGGTTCTCCCCTACTGAGTTAAAATGAAAAGTAGAGCCCGCCTCGAGCTTCTACATGATCGATCTGGACTGGGGATAGCCGTTATCACCCTTTGTCTTCTTGATAGCGCAATCCACGGGTATCTCATGTGCGTACGTGAAAAATTATGAGGCGAATGTGGATCTCAAAAGGGTACTCTAAAACGAACAGTTACCCTTCAATGTTCGAACGCATATAGTCAGTCCAGGTCTACTTACTCGGCATGTATCGGGGCTGGTGTTACCCCTTAGACCAACGCAACGTGTTTCGCGTTTGCAACTTCGCACCCTAGAATGATCGGTCCCGTGTAGTGGACCTAGGCCCACCTTGTGGAGAGTCCAGTACTGTCCTCGCCTAGGTCGGAGAAAAATGAGGGGGGGGGAGTCCCGCGCGGACCAATGTAACGTGTTTCACTTCTGCGCAGAGAGACTGAGCCGGGCCGAGATATCACCCATCGTCAGAACGTGGAGGAAAGATCAGCTAGTATGACGCAGGGTTTTGCGCGGGTGTTGCCAAGCACTGAGAGCACGGATTGGAAAAGATATTCAAGGGCGGCATGAAAGAGAGAGAGAGAGACAATCACACAGCACCTTTGACGTGCCATCTTCCCCGGGAGCTGTGGCTTTTATACAAGTCCGCTGCCACTAGCCCGAACTACCCGCTCTAGGTTATACAGCACGACCGTTTCTGGACATGTGCGCAGCGTGCGTCATTTTCTCACACAGATTCGAGTCAATTATCCAACTCAATTATCAAACAAAAAAAAGCCTGCCATAATATGATTGATGTCAATGAAGAATGAAGACATTTCGCTGTGCGCGTGGAGGTCTCGTGTGGTGGCTATGAGAGTCGCGGCTTGATGTCCGTTGGGTCTTTAAATGGAATGGCGTGATTGCGTAGGCATTGTTGAACCCGATTTGGTCGATGAGTCGGTAAGAACAATAGAACCTGCTAAGACGGTATATTCGTTTCCATTGACATGTCCAGAAATAACCAGACAAGAGGCTCATCTAGGTACCCTTTGGTGTTTCTTTTAACGTCAACAGCGCAGATACGTTATATATGGGCATGCTTGTTGTCGCTATTGTTCTCTTGTTATATTAACCCCATTTGGTTGCTTGGATGGGACTGTGTGTCCCGCTCCAAATCCATACGTCAACAACTTATTCCATCAAGTGGATAAAGAGATTATTGAGAATAGATAGGACATGAGTGGGGTGCGGGGGGTACTACTAGAGTTCATATCGATACCGGACAAGTAAGATACTGGGACAAGCGAAAGCAGTGCTGGAAAAATGGGGCCAACGCGAATGGGGAATGCAGGAAAACTGTCGGGGATGGTAGTGCAGTGCAATGCCTACAAACAAACCAGTTAGCATACTCTAGTCCAGGTAAGAACATGAGTAACTTACATGTAGCATTAGAACAAGGCGAATGGAACAAACCCAAGGCAGGTGGGCAATTACGACAACTGCTGTACCCCCGTGGCCCAGTCTTCCCTCGACACCCTCCCCGCTGCCCTGCACACAGAACATGACACCTCCACATCGTCACCTATCATGGGGGCATCCGCACCCCTCAGTGCCACCCTCTCCGCGCTCACCAAGCACGAGGGGTGGAAAGTATGTGGGCACATTTTCCCCCCTTCTTCCGTCGGCCCATCCGCCAACGTTGGTTTGAGTACTAGCTGCTTCATGCTTTGCTCCGTCACTGAAATCAGCGGGTCCTCGTCGGAAGGACCCACTCCGCAACTCATATCGCAACACCGCAGCCCAACCTCTCGCTCTCGCTTTTCTATCCGCTCGCGAAGTGTGGGTCCTGGTGCAGGCGGTGGCGCCCACTGTCGCTTCTCAGATGGTGACTCATTTGACACCGGTGCAGACGAAGACTCCGTACGGAAAAATCCAGGAGGGAGGAAGTGGATCTGCGGCTGACGGGGTGGTGGTGGCGGCGGTGGTGTGTCATTATTGTCCCGTTGGTTCTGTCCCGTGTTATCCGGAGCTGGACTAGTCATGGGAGGCAGAGGATTTCCAGCCAACATATTTCTCACGAGTCGCATCAACAGGCCGTCGTTGTTAGGGTTATCACCTGTTGTAGGCCAAGGCGGAGCGCCTGGGGTTCGTGCTCGTTCTTGTCGGGCGTTGCTTGGGGGTGTATCGCTCGTTTGGGAAGGTTGGGGGACTTCAGCTTGAGAGGGTGCGTCGGTGGCGGGCTCTGAAGGTTGATTCTGGTCTTGACCTTGGTTCTGGCTTCGACGACCACGGAACGGCAAGCCGAAACCAAACATTTGGGTCATGATTTGGAACGGGAAGGATCCCATAGCGGTAAAAATACCACCTTGTTGATTCCGGTTATTTTGGTTCTGAGCTTGGGTTTGGTTTTGAGTCTGTCCATCTTGTGGTTCATTGTAAATAGCATCAGCGGCTGCGGGCGCTGCGGTATCAGTAGCAGGATGTGTTCTTGCATCTGACAGAGGATCCGATCCAGGACCCGCATTGGTATTGGCGGTACCCTGATTCCCGCCACTCGCGGCCATGCTACTGAGCAACTGTGCAATTGCTTCGCCCATCGTGCGGCCCATTCCACTTGCTATATGCAGCGATTCCCCGTTCCGAAGGTTCATATTGATAAAGCGGGGAAACCCTGGATTTGGCCTCGGCTCGCCTTCATTCTCAGCGTTTTCTTGGCCCGCATTTTCGGCATTAGGAATAGGACCTTCCCCGCGACCCGCCAAAACATCTCTCATCATCATCCTGAACCAGTCCCCATCTCCATCATTGTTCCCGTTCCCGGCTCCATCGTCGACGTCCATTGCATCGCCATCACGTCGTGGCTCTGGAGGAGTGCCAAGTAAGACATCAAATCCAAAGACAATGCCATGGGCAATGCCCTGATCGTTGTCTTGCCTTGACCCCGGGATAGGTTGTGTCGATGGCAGCGCAGTGTCGGTAGGTGCCGGAGGCGATGGAGGCGATGGACGATCGGTAGTATTATTCCCATTGTTATCTGTACAACGAACGAAGTCAATTAGTCGCCACGCGAGTTGGCCAAATATCGTATTTGACATACCATGCTGGTGTTGATTAATCCTTGCGTCATTCGGCCCGCCTTGGGCGCTGGCAGAATCATTTCTAGGCACTCCCCCCACCGAGATAAACGGCGGAGCAGCCACGACGATAGGAATGCGGACATCGCCAAAAACGAAGTGAGGCCCCAGTCCATCATTACCATCCTGGCCCGCGTGTTGGGGAGCGATGGTATCGTTGCTGGGTCGAGCCGGATCGCCATCACCTTGATTTAGTTGTTGTTGCCCGCTTGCTGTGTTGGCCGGTTCAGCGGGCCGCATGGGCGCTGAGCGCCTTCTCCGAGTTCGGGTCAGGTTTTCGGGATCGATATTGAATCGACATGTAGGGCATGTTGTTTGTCTTGGGCGAGAGAACCATGGAATCAAACAGTCGGCATGGAAAACATGCGCGCACGGAAGAGCGACGATTCTGGCATACCGAGGTTCTGCAGGCTCCTCCTTTGCTGGAGAAGCGCTGGTTGACGAGGATAAGGGCTCGAGTGCAGAAGACGGTGATGACGGGGTCGCACCATTGGGTTCTTGTTTGTGGCGGAATCCTGCTTCATCTAGCAATTGATCCCAGCAAATAGCGCACATGGTATCGCGACTACCATCTGGGTCGTCGGTACCACCGACACGATGTAACCGCTTGACGAGGCCGATGGGGACTTCTTCGAGTCCAGCCACCAGGTTCTTTGCTCGCTCGGGGTCATCGCCCTCCGGCTCGGAGCCCATACCCCCACCAAGGAGGGCGCCTAGCAAACCAAGACGCATCATAAGTTCGGTGAAGAGGGCAAAATCGCTCTGTTCAGATCCATTGACGTTGCCTGAAACAGGACGGTGAGCATTTCCAAGAGGAAGAATGATAGCCAAAGGTGGAGATGGCCTAAGCCAGGAGGACTGAAGAATTGCTGTAAACCCACCCTGCGGCCGATCCTGAGATCCAGGAGGCATGTTTAACGTGTTGCTTTCACTGGTCTGCTGAGCTGGTGGAGGAGTAATGTTGGGCACCTCGTTATTAACTACCGTCGGAGTATCATGAACTGCATTTTGCGCTGGATTATTCGGCTCCGCCTGATCAAGACCCATGCGTGGGAGAGAAGGTGTATTAAAAGAGGAGCG
>KI547033.1:26357-52482 GCA_000497225.1 Amanita jacksonii TRTC168611 | reverse complement strand
TGTTTTACCTTATCCACGGATAAGGTTCTTTACAATATCATAGATTTCCAGCCTCAGGGTAACTGAAGCACCGCTCGATAATGGCTCTCTTTCCGCGCTCTCGATTGGCAGCACTCCATTTCACTGATCCCCGAACATCTACACTCAACATTTTCTTCTAGACCAGGTGACTCAGAATGCCCGACATTCGTTCCCGCAAATTTCAGGGGGCGGAGTCATTCCCCATCACAAACTTGTACACCTTCTCCAAGCGGCACAACCGCATCATGTAAGTCTCTCATTGCACCTGTTGTATTGTAACTCGCTTACCACATGCAGAATACCGGAACTTGCATTGCTGTGCGCGGTGAGGCATGGACGCGGTTAGTAACGTGGATGCCGACTTTCGTCACTTTTATTTTTTTATTTTTATATGTCATCGTTATTTATCGTCGCGTCCCTTTGTAGGGTACGACTAAGGCATGTGAAGTACAATCGTGTAAATCTATCTTTTTTGCAATTACTAGGTCATCGCCTACGCGCGTATGGATTCGTCCGGTAAGCCGACTTTCGTCACGTTCTATTCTTCTCACTTTTCTCTCACACAGGCTGAGCGGACAAGCCTCATGCCGCAGTCCGCTCAAGTTGCGACTCGCCAGGGTGCAGATAGTCCCCACAATGTTATTCTTCTTCTTGCGGATTCACAGTTCATTTGATAATGTTAACACGTCAACTACAGATTCTTCAGTTGCCCCCTCTCATATCATACACTCTGTTTAAACTCGATCGTTGCCTACTGAATCTCTCAATTGCAATACGGCTAAGGTTAACCGATTGAACCTGTAACCCAGCATACTTTAGATGACGGAGACTCTAATCCATCTTCACATTCTTACCGCACGAGCTTCCAGCTAAGGAATGATATTTCACGGTATGAAGTTCTGTTCACACATACACATGAGCTAATCATAAGTATCTTGTCGAGCGGAGTGCGTTTAGAATCAGCACCAGAAAATTCAGGGCTCACGGACATCAGTCACTGTCACATCAAATTCAACATGACTGTTTTCGTTGTTTTTTCCATCCTGTGCCAGCAATGAGGCTAATTGTCGCTTTCTCTGAGTCCACCGCCTCACCTGTGACTTATGCTCAAGATCCTACTTCGTTTGTGTCCGTGCATACCAACAAAGGCTGATATCCTGGACACTGAACCGGCTGTACCGGTTACCTCTGTTCCAGGCGCTTTTGCCAGCCAGCCATTGGGCGTTGATGGGCGCCTAGGCACCAATGGTCCGCCTCTGCCTCCAGTTGCATCAACTATCGAAGGCCACTTAAAAGTAATGGAAAGCGCCCATGAAGGAGAATCCTCTTCACCTGTTAATAACCAACCAGACGGTAAGGACCACCCACCAGCTCCAGCTCTGTCAGTCAGAGAAAAGCAACCCTTACCCCAAGGAATTCCAAATGGAGAGCGATCGCCTCCCCCTCCGGTCGTTCATGTGACAACACAGACTCTCGAATCCATTGTGTCCGTCTTGAAAATACTTATGGCAACCAAGCAGCCAGGTCTCGTACAGGCGGCGGAAAATGCAATCAAACTCACTACTACCGTACAGGCACGTTGCATCTTCTACGTTCACCCTTGTCCACGGTTTATTGACTCTTTCATAGGAGAACCGAAGTGATTCAGAAGAATATACACAGATTGCAGCGGATGCGTGTCAGCTTGTATTTGTTGTAGGAGATCGAATGCGGGAGAAGGGACAGAAGAACATTGATGATAACCTCAAGCGCAGTCTAGAACATATCGCAGAGTGCGTCCGCCCCCCTCGCAGCACGTGGGTAATTATCTAATATTGGACCTTTAGTATTTTCCGCAAGATTCATGACCTGGTTCGACCAAATGCCTCCACAAATGCTTTTACCGCGTTTTATAGCGCTGAGTTCATCGACTTAGAAGCTCTTCGAGGAGAGTTGGAAGAAAGTCTGAAAATGTTTGAGGTACTTTCCGTTGTATATTAAATTCGAAACCTAGCCTAATGACACCCCCAGATTCAGTCCTTTGCTAGCCTTCGGAACGAGGCCAACCAGCGGGCAGAAGCCTTGAAACTTAGTGGGGCTAATACTGGTCAGAACAACCGCGGCCATGCAGATGTCCAGCGAAACGGCAATGAGATCAATCAGCATGACAGCAGGCCTGTTCAGCAGCCCAGTGCAACGGCCCAGCGTGATGACGGCATTGTCAACTCCAGGGGCCGGGGTGGCGTCCATATGTTCAACAACGCCAGTGGCTTTAATATTAGTGGCGGGGAGTTCAATAACGTTGCTGGTGATATAAACAAGACCACTTGTGAGTCAGTTCTGGTAGTACGGGTACCATGACATACTGACAAACTACAAACTTTATGCAGACAATGCCAAAAATATCGCAACTAACTATGGGCAATTGTTTGGTCAAAACGTAGGCGACGGTGGCGGTATTAGCTTCAGTAAGTTCCCCGATTCTGATTTTGCGGTCGCCGTTCAAAGGTATGCGACAGGTGGATGACCCTGATCTTGTGGGTGTGTCAATGCCCTATTATCAGCGTACTCCTTGGTTTCATGACTATATGATTGGAGGGGATCGATAGTTTATACTCCTGAATGTTATTTCGGAACTTCCATTCGCAATGAGATTAATAGCATGGGATTGCATAGTGGTTGATGTTGAAAATATAACCCGGCTGCAGGACGAGAGAGCGAGAATGTGAGTACGTGGGAATAATAATTTCGTTGTAGTACGATGTTGAGCCAGACACTCACACCCTTGAAGATGATGAGGAAGGGACACGTAGCCTTGAGCATGCGCCTGCTAGTGCTAAACGATCAGAGAAAGCAAAGTATCCAAGGGAAGCTGCTCCAGATCAGCATTTTACCGCGGCTTAGGCCAGGCCAAGCCATATCCAAAACCCCGATATCTTCTGTGCCACAATACAGTATGTTGGACTTGGTCATTCCCAAAAAATTGTATATATTGCAACTAGCTACAATTGATGTTACAATGTATTGTATTATCTTGAAGTTGTTTAAAATTTCGACGCCAAGAATGCCTAATTCAAGGCATTGTGGGGCTTTTTTTTTCTTTTTCTTTTTTGGAAAGCAAAGGCTCGTTATTTGTAGTCAATTAAGCTTGCAAGTCATGGATAAGCTGCGGCAGCCCCTATTAAGCTTACAAGTCATGGATAAGCTGCGGCAGCCCCTACTGTCTAACGCGATGAACTCCTTGATTGTCTAGTGATTTTCATCCTTTCAAACATACTCTAGTCCCCTCTGAAAGTGGGCCTTTTTCGGTTTCTCCGTTCTTGCCTTGTTGGTGGCGAGTCTCTGCTGTCTTTCTTCGACGAGCTTTTTAAGGTCTTTTGCTTCATCCTGGCCTCGAATCACGGACAAAGATTGTTGAGAGCGTGTGTCGCATAGCGAGCAATCGGACTCTCCCAGCTGATCGGTGATCGGACATAAATAGATTCCCGCACTATCCCCTGCACTATCATTCCCTTGCGCACTCATCGCAGAGCGCACCTACTTTGCTCATAACTCAATCACTTTGTATTACCGTTGGGGCATTCCAACAAAGATGAGACGAGGAGGAGTGCTTGCCTGCACAATTGAGGCATTTATGGACTTGCCGGCATTGTGGGGGATGTCATGCTGCAACAGGCAACCCACACGCCCCCGGCGTGGGCGAAGACTTTGGATAGGTAACCGCCCTCCTTACGATACGTACTCTACTTCTCGTCGTACCCTGTATGGCCGCGACAATAAATGAAGTTGACAATAAAAATTAATAATAAAAGTCACGCTGCAACAGGATGTAAGTAACGCTTGAATCTGGCCATTTTGTTGATGATTGCCAAGGTTTCGCACAACAAGATGTCGTTTCCTTTCATTCACTGCACCTTATGGAGATTTCCAGGAGAAATTTCCTGGCAGTACATGCTTGGCACTTAAGGCACCACGTGGACACAAAGCGACGCGAGGAGCTTCGCGGAGGCAGCTCCGCCTAGGTAAGTTCGTGATACGGCGGATACTTCGAGGCAGGAAACGAAGAGCATCAGACCACGGTAGGTTGAGCCGCCACTAGCATTATGCCAGTCCATCTTCCCTCTACTCGGACTCACCTCACTGTGCGTGTCCCAATGGGTGCAGATGGTACCTTACACGGCTGGGTGTACCGGAGGCACGGGGTCGACAATCAATTGATACAACCGTATCCTTTCTCTTATGCGCATTCTTAGCGTTCAGAGCTATGATGGTAACATCAAGTTTCTATGTTATATTCCGTTTCAGGATAAGAAGTTATGGCGGAAGCGGATTACCCGATGGCAGCATTGGCAAAACCCTGGAGGGGCAGCCTGGGGCGGCCGATTTTTGTTGTTGATGAGGGAATTTGAGCATCAAACGTTCAGATCAGCCTTTGAGAACGTGATAGCCGAGTGATGCCACCCGCCCAGGAGAGATCGGTCGCTTCCAGGTCGGTGCGCAGTGTCGGAGCAACCGTCGCTAGGTACAAGGCTTCCTGCCTTATAAAAACACTCCCGGCTCACCTTAATCCCCAGTGCTGGCCAGTAAGTGTTCACAACGCTCTCGAGCTAAATGAGTTGCAACTCATCAACGCCTGTTTGGTCATAGCTCATATTCCAAGTTTTATCCATAATCATGCGCCATTCCATCATCTTCACTGTATCTGCTCTGGTGTTTGCAGTGCTAAGCACTGCAATCCCTGTACCTGTGTACGTACCCTCTAATCTGCGTGGCCTAGCCATCATTCAAATGTTCCCCCCTTTTCTGCTAGCCATGAATTGGAAGAACGATCAACAGAACCGGTACCGGTTATCAATGAGCCTAGCGGAAGTCATGAGCCGCAGGTTCAGAAACATGATTCGACGAAATCTAAGGCGAGCCCGCCATCTTCGAAGGATCAATCAAGTTCCCATGGTTCAGGTGCTTCCGATCCTGCCCAACATAAAGGACACAACAATGGGCAGACTAAAGAGAAGCCACCGCATGGGACCCAGTAAGTACCCTTGAACCGGCATGGGAAGGCCACTGCTCAAACCTTTTTCTAGCTCTGTACCGAATACGGAGGGGCCCAGCGCACCACCCCAGCGGAAGGAGACCTTAAAGGTTCCGGATCATGAGTCGAAGGCGAGCAAGGCGAGCATGCCACCTCAGAAAGATCATCCAGGTTCCCATGGGACCCAGTAAGTGTTCTTGAACCGGGATGGGCAATCCACAGCTCAATTTTTACCATTTTCCTAGCTGATAAACTGGCAGAACATGCCCGAAGACGTCCGGGTTACCCATCACGAGGTAGATTAGCAGCATGTCTCTATGGTATTACAAGGCCTATGATCTCTAAAATGTTGGCTGCTCTGTATTCACGGAAATGGTCGATTGCTGGTGATCACTCACCCCCCAACGTCGCGAGAATTCAAGGAGCCTGTAGCGACGGAGGCTCCGCCTCCTAAGTAAAGAAATGTATTTTCATATGGAGGTGTACAAAAAGAAAACACCGTCACAGGGGAGAGGGAGGTTCCAGAGTCGTTCAACGCAGTGGGGTCTTCACCGTGGCTTGGCCATTGCTAATTGGAGTGCGCTTGCCCACTGAGTGAATTCAAAGTACTTCCGTTGAGAAAGCTGTTGATGGGACGGGGGTGTGGCGAACATGACGTTGAAACCCGTCGCGGAGTTGTATGATTTAGGACTGCTTATAATTTCATCCAAGGAGCACCACGCATTTTATCTGCAAGTTAAAAACTAGTAATCTGTCCGAGTTAGTTACCAACGTAAGTCATCCACGCATCCTCTCACAAGGTCACCTTTACACGCATGGTGTAGACGTCTGGGCGACCTACTGCGCTGCATCAACAGCAGACACACTTAGTACCGTTGACGAAGGTGGCAGATGTTACAAAGGAGGCCTCTCTAAAATTACAAAAAGGAGCTTTGGCGCCCGTTAAACCGATCCAGTCAAGTTCTCCTAAATAGAGCGGGTGCGTAGAGTGAACGCTCACCTGCATGGTTTCCCTGGCGACGAAATTCTCGATGGTGACTCGACCCCCCGCTGTCGTAGCGATGAGGGTGATTATAATTTCATCATTGAAATAAAGAGAGATGGCCTCAGTGGTATAGGTATCTGGCTAACACCCGTACCAGGCTTGGTCGCGATAGATCAGATTACAGGTATCAAATGCTTGGTGACTTACCGAGATACCCGATGATGTAATCTACACCAGCCACGAAAACGGACGTGGCGTATGATATGGCACTCATCCCCACAAGAACAGATACACGACCATCGGGCGATGATGGAAGGGTCCAAGTGACAGTGCTTTGAGCCGAAGCAAAGTTATCCTCATCGATGTAGGTAGCATACATGGGCTGACCTCGAACTTTCTGCGAATCCTCCACGAGTTTACGTAAGTTGCTGAGTTCACAAAGTCGCCATTTCGCTTTTTGATCATATTTCGGTGATGGGACTCGCCCCTGGCGAGACAAGGCGATTGAATATTGAGGTATATTGAAAATATCATGAAGACAAGCGAAAATCCCACCACCGCCACAAACACAAGCACAACATAGACCTCCCAGCATCGGGCGGAGCGGACGACGGATCCAATCCCATGATAAATGCGTGTCGACTTGGTTTGGGACCCAGCAAGATCTTAACAAAAGGTTTTTTGAGTCGCGGCACCCCCAAAGCCAGAGAGAAACGAAAATTGCTACTGGCGTGGTTCAAGGCTTCCTATTGAGACAACTTAGAAACCAGGTTGGAAAGGGGCGAGTTGAGTGGCCAAACAGAAGGGCTCAGCAGATGCAATGAGATCACAGAGAATACTTACACAACCGTATTAATTATTGCAGTAAGTCGAAATAGCATTCATTACAAAGGGAACATATTGGTTTTCTATAATATACTACAACACGAAGTCTCCTTCCCTTCCCCCTTCCCCTTCCCCTTCCCCTTCTTCGCCTCTTTCCCCTTCCCCTTCCCTTTCCCCACCTCCATCGGTTTCCCTTTCCCCTCCCCCACCACGATCGGTTTCCCTTTCCCTTTCTCCTCCCCCAAAACGATCGGTTTACCTTTCGCTTTCTCCTCCCCCACCACGATCGGTTCCCCTTCCCCTTTCCCTTTCTCCCCCCCCACCACGATCGGTTTCCCGTCCCCTTTCTCGTCCCCCACCACGATCGGTTTCTCATTCTCCTTCCCCTCCTCCCCTTTCCCCGTCTCTCCTGATGGAACTATTTTTGATGGAACTATATGGCCATAATGACCGAAATCCTCATGCGTTTGCTTCGTGTATTCATATTTTGGATAGTTGTATCCTTCCATGCAGTTTTCCATGCATCCTTTCATGGGGTTAAACTTATGCGCGAACATGATGCACTTTATATCGTGGCATATTTTTTCCTATGAGTCAATTGTTGAATCATGCATATGGATCAAAAGAGGCAGTCCCCACCCGACCACTCTCCGACATCTCGATCCCAGCATTGGACTCAGCTCTCAACCCACCACGCCCCTGTCAAAGTTATATTATTTAGCTCCTGATGACAGATAGTAAGAGATATGTCCCACTGACGCGAGCAATGAAATAGCGTCCCCCAGGAAGGGAAAAGGCTGGATGCAGGACGGTGACAACAACAATGAAGAGGGCAACAACGCTGCGAGACAATGAGGGCATGGTAGAGAAAGGAACGATATTGAAGGCCTGCTTCAGTGACCAGCACTGACGGAAATCTCACCTAGCTAATGTCTTTTAATACATCACAAGGTAAGCTCGGCTATTCCGTGTCGAGTATGTCCCCTGAGCTACATCATTCGCGCTGGTGATGCAGTGATGTCGCAGCTTTTTTGGTCCCGCGATGCTGCCTCGAAACATTGCAAAATCCGCAGTGTTTGTTCCCTCATGATTTTATACTCCTGCATAATGAGTCCGTACGGTATTAGTACTAAGCCAAACACCCGGTCCTTATCAAAAGCGACAACTCCGTCGGCCATCAGAATTAGTACGTACCTGCAAGTATCGACGAACTGTTCCTTTCGAACTACCCTATTCTCGATGCCAGACCGAAGGACCTTGCGGCGGAGGCTTTTTTGATTGTTACTACTAGTATCATCAAACATCAAATACATCGGCTATGTGAGTCCTTGTTAGCGTTCGTATGTTACGGGTCCCACACGAGATGGCTATCGTGATGACACTCGGGCATTCTAACATCAACAACTTACGCGCTTCTGAGCTGTGTCGTGCCTCTCTGGCTCTGAGAGACTCACCTTTGTTAGACGGTGTTTGGCAAACGCCGTTGACGACCCTAATTTCTTCCCGCGTCGCTTTCTCCCCAAGTTACGACCGATGTCCAATACCCGATGTTCTATATCCTACGTCCCATTTCTCCTACGTTTTACCTGATCACCGTCCTCGTAAATATCCGGCATAAATACCCTACCCTTTGTTCACTCACCCTCGCAACAGCTTTAGCACCCCAAAACCTGGGGACACGGTACAGCACATGATTGAGTTCATGGGCCTGACACAGCTAGATGTACTAGCGTTCCGCTGCTGTATGCTGTAGGGTACACGAACATTTGGATCGTAAGTTGGTGGCTGACTCGGCTACAGCCAGTGAGATGCCGAGGACCGGCGGAAGGTAGCAGCAGCAGCAGCAGCCAAGGTATTACTTCTCCAAGTCGCCTATCCAGCTCCCCTGCCGTCCGGCACAAATAATCTGATGGGTTCTGTCATGCCTGTGTGCATTCCCATGTCCAAAGTTTCCACATGGCTGTACCCCATGGTCCGTGATTCCAGCAGGCGACTACGGCATACAGGCTCTGGCTCCAAAATTATTTGTCTCGTACTTGAGCGCCGAAAAGATCATCCTGACGAGCGCCGAATCGGGAGCTAAACCGACGCGGTAAAATTCTGGTTTCCTCTCATCGGTGCAAATGTTTATCCATTCTCTGTTCGCCATAGTTCATTGGTACTAGCACAACGTCTGGCGTCGTAATCGTGTAAACCCGCGTGGAAAGATTTTAGCAGATTGAAAATGGCAAGCCAATTAAACTAGACTGGGTAAGTACTATTTCTGGTGACCGTTCTGTGGCAGGCCATCAATTAAAGAACAGCTGTTAGTTGATGGAGCGGGCTCAGCATCGCAATCGCCTCAGCACCCAGTTACTATATGCGTTTGATTCTGTCATGTCACTTTTCTAACGGACCTTGAGAACAGTGCTGTAACTAGGGCTTGAGGTCTTTTAAAGCTCGCTTGGATCCTTTCAGGAGGATAACGATAATTCACTGCCCTAAGGGTAGCGCTCGATGGCCCTGTACAACCCTTCCGTCAATTTAACTTCTATATATGATCCAAGTGTGTTCTTATCCCTTGCTCCAAGTTTCTCATTTCGCTAACAGTTCTTACATTCAGCAGAGCGAGGACCCATTACCAAGAACCCTGCTAGCACTCAGTCCTTTCAAATTAGGCATATTGGAACCGACGGGGCGGCCGGAATTGCATCATTCCATCTTAATCACTATCATGCGCCGGGTCTTCAAACCTTACTCCCAGATATATCTTTAAGCAATGCCCCATCTTCGACCGGATTTTTCACCGCAGCACTGGATGCACAAAAGTTCAATTCACTTCACCCTAACCAAGGATATTACCATGCATTTAACTCGGTGCCATTATATAATAGTAGGTGGAACACACCCAGTATTAACACGTCCGTACTCATGTAATCTTGTCTTCAACGGACGACAATTATATTGACCCGCAATTTCCTACCAACCTTGATGGGCGCCAAATCCCTCAAGTTGCCACTAATATCTATCTCCATCCAGGTATACGACATAATGTCCCGTGTGTAGATGGTAGTAAGTGTATCTGATTGCACAGGTGTCATGTGAGCCTAATGCGATGTTGCACGTAGACGCCCCCACGATATGCATAAACACCTGCGACCTGATACCGCTCTCTGTGACAGGGGGGCGCAACCCTCCCCGATCCGTTCCCATTGAAAAGAGCGTCGTTGGCAGCCAGAAGATTCACGAGTGCGCAGAAAATAGGCGAAAGATTCCAGCTAAATATAAGTGCCCTTATTCCGATAATTGCAAGGCTACGTTCACCGCACGTCATAATCTTGTTTGTGGGTACCTCGCCGTAAACTCCAGCACAAGTCAGCGTTAACTAGTGTGAATAGACCACCTAAATTCCCACGAAGGTCGTAAGCCCTTCTTGTGTCAAAAAGGCTGCTCTTACGCAGCAGCATCCCCTGCAACTGTTAGAAGACACGAAAGGAAATGCAAATGGGTTCGAGAAAGGTATTTGACTTAAATGACTAATAATGAGGTAATCATTCTACTGTACCATTATACTTAGAGTAAACTGGCTGCTTCGTTCAGACCTTATACTTTACTGTAGCTCGACTATCGATCTTGAAGTTGTTTAAAATTTCGACGCCAAGAATGCCTAATTCAAGGCTTTTTTTCTTCCCTTTCCCCCCCGGAAAGCAAAGGCTCGTTATTTATAGTCAATTAAGCTTACAAGTCATGGATAAGCTGTGGCAGCCCCTGCTGTCTAATGCGATGGACGCCTTGATTGTCTAGTGATTTTCATCCTTTCAAACATACTTTGGTCCCCTCTGAAAGTGGGTTTCTCCGTTCTTGCCTTGTTGGTGGCGAGTCTCTGCTTTCTTTCTTCGACGAGCTTTTTAAGGTCTTTTGCTTCATCCTGGCTTTGAATCACGGACAAAGATGAGACGAGTAGGAGTTCTTGCCTGCACAATTGAGGCATTTGCGGACTTGCCGACATTGTGGGGGATGTCACGCTGCAACAGGCAGCCCTTAGAAGACCCCAGGGGCAACCCACACGCGCCCGGCGTAGGCGAAGACTTTAGATAGGTATCGGACCACGGTAGGTTGAGCCGCCATTGCCGTTATGCTAGTCCATCTTTCTTTGGCTGGATCGGTTTAACGGGCGCCAAAGCTCCTTTTTGTCATTTTGGAGCGACGGGTTTCAACGTCATGTTCGCCACACCCCTGTCCCACCAACAGCTTTCTCAACGGAAGTACTTTGAAAAAATTCACTCAGTGGGCAACCGCTGTTTACGTACTCCAATTAGCAATGGCCAAGCCACGGTGAAGACCCCACTGCGTTGAACGACTCTGGAACCTCCCTCTCCCCTGTGACGGTGTTTGCTTTTTGTACACCTCCATATGAATATACATTTCTTTACTTAGGAGGCGGAGCCACCGTCGTTACAGGCTCCTTGAATTCTCGCGACGTTGGGGGGTGAGTGATCATCAGCAATCGACGATTTCCGTAAATAGGGAGAAGCCAACATTTTAGAGATCATAGGCCTTGTAATACCATAGAAACACGCTACTAATCTACCTCGTGATGGGTAACCCGGACATCTTCGGGCATGTTCTGCCAGTTTATCAACTAGGAAAATGATAAAGAGTGAGCGGTGGATTGCCCATGCCGGTTCAAGGGCACTTACTGGGTCCCATGCGATGGGTTCCCTTTATGCTGCTCATTGTTTTGTCCTTTATGTTGGTCAGGACCTGAAGCACCTGAAGCATGGGAATCTGATTGCTTTCTCTGAGGTAGCAGGGTCTTCCTGCGTGGACGGTTCTGAGCGTTTGAATTCGACGGCTCCTGGGTACTCGGTGCCTCTTGAACTGTTCGTTCTTCGAATTCATGACTAGCAGAAAAGGGGGAACATTTGAATGATGGGTAGGCAATGCAGATTAGAGGGTACGTACACAGATACAGGGACTGCAATGCTTAGCACTGCAAACACCAAAGCAGATACAGTGAAGATGATGGAATGGCAGGAAGTCTTGTACCTAGCGACGGTGGCTCCGACACTGCGCACCGACCTGGAAGCGACCGATCCCTCCAGGGCGGGTGGCATCACTCGGCTATCACGTTCTCAAAGGCTAATCTGAACGTTTGATGCTCAAATTCCCTCATCAACGACAAAAATCGGCCGCCCCATGCCCCTCCAGGGTTTTTGCCAATGCTGCCATTACGTAAGTTGCTGAGTTCACGAGTCGCCATTCGGATGTAATTCCCACGGGACCCAGCCCGATCCGCGTCGTATCCGCGAGCTCAGTCATCCACGATGACAACGGTCAACCACATCGACGTTACCTCGACGGAGCATTTCCAACATTCTCTCTCCAAAGACCTCAATAGGGTCTCCCTGATATACTTCTGGGCACCATGGGCAGAACCATGCAAGCAAATGACCGAGGTAGTTTCCGAGCTTGCAAAGAAGCATCCAGAGGCGTTGGTTCTACGGGTGAATTTTTAACAAAATCATTTTTTTCTCCTTAAAAATATCATTTGGTTGACATGTGGGGGGTTGGGTTGGGTTGGGTTGCATTGACTTACAGGTCGAAGCAGAGGAACAATCCGATATTGCCGAATCGTTTGACATCGAAGCCGTTCCCTCCTTTGTGATCCTCCGCGGCCACACCTTGCTAAGTAGGATTGCTGGCGCCGACGCAGCACGATTAACCGAAGACCTATCAAAGCACTTGAAGGCATCCTACAAACCGCAATCGCAAACGACTGCCCGGCCCGCTGCCCCGCCTAATGCAGCTCTCCCTATATCAAACGGAGAAGAATCTCCGGAGAAACTTGAGAAGAGACTACGAGAGATAATGAACCAATCCAAGGTTGTTTTATTCATGAAAGGAACCCCCGACGGACCCCGATGCGGATTTTCGAGGAAGATTGTGGGTTTGCTGAGGGATCAGAACGTGGAGTTTACACACTTTGATATTCTGACGGATGAGAGCGTCAGGCAAGGTGTGTCTGCTGACTCTTGATTGAGAGATGATAGATAAGCTGACTTGGGGGAATGGCACAGGGCTGAAAAAATTGAATGATTGGCCGACTTATCCCCAACTTATAGTTAAAGGAGAGCTTGTCGGTGGATTGGATATTGTACAGGAAATGGTGCAGAATGGAGAGTTTTCAGAGATCATCGCATAGTATGTATACCTGTTGTCGACGTGTAGACGATATGAGTTGTATTGGGATGGGCTATGTATGACCTTTGGTGTTTTTTTTATCGTCTTAGACGTAGACCAGAAAAGCTAAGAACTGTCCAAACTTTCAAGTCCAAAACACACATGCGGAGATCAATATCATGACGACACCCCCGGCGTTCTACCCCAGCAAAGGTATCAATCACAAATCGCAACCCTTATGTCCCAGGGCTCCCACTCAGCATAGCCCTCCTACAGCAAGCGACGTGAAGAGGCCTTTAACCGGTAGATCTAACAGCATCTTGCTGTATCGATACCTGCTTGCTGTAGTTACTTTGACTATCTATGCTGTGGTTAGCGCCGTCATATGTTGCCCTCATTGGCGACACCTATAACAGATTCTGGCATTGCAGTCTCGCCCGTGGGGCACGTGTACGCCACCACCCATGTATTTTAGCGCGGCGGCGATAGAAGCGCAAAGCTTCGATCCACCAAACGCCAGG
Source organism: Amanita jacksonii TRTC168611 (assembly GCA_000497225.1). Taxonomy (NCBI): domain Eukaryota; kingdom Fungi; phylum Basidiomycota; class Agaricomycetes; order Agaricales; family Amanitaceae; genus Amanita; species Amanita jacksonii. Next base: position 38,957 of record KI547033.1, on the reverse strand, counting down.
TGGCATTAATGCAAAATAGTGAGACCGGCCCACAGCCTAGCGGGTAAACTTCCATCCCTTTCAATTGTTGGCTGCGGTTATTAGACTACATCTGTGGAGCTCAACCCCTTCAAACTGTGCAATACAAGTACACTAGTAGTTTATTTCGGGTGCATATTGAGCATACACGTAAGCCGAACCGAGCGAATCATATAAATGCATTAATCCCAACATGGATAATCCTGGAAACCAGTTACTACATATTTACCCAGCGAAGGCAACAAACACTTACTCGTCGGCGGGCATCAACCAGTTCCCAGTTTCTGGGAAGATTGCGGCTGCAAGGCTGTCAGTCTCAAAAGCTGACTGTAAAGGCATCCGAGCTCACCGAGACAACGATAAATTTCCTCAACCAAAATCCTTCTAAAATAGCTGAAGATTGGTGACAGGAAGCCGGCCTTCACGTTCGTCGAGACAACACGGTAATGAGGGACACTGTCAGATATCAGAATTAGAATCATAGAATAGAGGCATTAGCGCGGGATGACGGACATGTGGGTTGCTTTCCGGACCAGCGTTCTGATTTCTGCGAGCCACGCTTTGTCGACGTCTGGGTCTGCCGCTTCCTCTGCCTCGCATATATGATCGGCCAATATCTCGTGCTACGAAAATCGATTAGCCTCGTTTATGAATACTAGTGGGGTGGTTCTCCAACCTCGATGTGGAACTCATCCCGGAACCCGAGGTAATAGGTGGCTCCATAGATACCTTTGTCAATGATCAAGAGTGCTGAACAGTAAAGGATAGGGTTTCAATGTACCGTGAAGAGCCTGTACTTTTCGAACGGCGTAACGATCCTTGTCAGGGACTTTGGGGAAGGGCACGATGCAGACGGACATGAAAACCTATGTCGGATTAATCAAACATGACGGTGAAAATACCCGTACTTCACATACAACTACTTTCGGGAGCCCCGGCCATTGGCGCACGAAGCCAACAAATGTGTGCGGGACACCAGGGCCACGACTGAACTTGTGGAAGATGGCGCAATTTGGAATTCGTGCCAATTCCATCTTCTCAGTGAGTGACTTTTCATCGCCGTCAGATGCCTGAGAGACAATGGAGAGTGCACGGTTCGGTGACTCGCTATCGAATGCTGATATGAAACGCAAGATGTTTTGTCGGTTAGCACCATCGAACGCGTCTTCCAATTTCTGGATAGACGATTATTGAATATGGTAATAATATACATCGCGCTCGAGAGTTACCTTTCCCCAAGTCCAAAAGAGCATCGCTATGGCTCTGACGGAGAAATGTTGGATCAGAAATGAGAAAAGTGCAGCCAAGTAAATGCACTTTACAGTATCAGGCCAATCATCAACGGGACCCATGCACCAGCGGGAACTTTCTTGAGGCAAGCGCCCCACAAAAGCGCATCAAGAAAGCCGAATATTGCCAGAAACGCAAGAGAGATTATCCAATGCCATTGCTTCACGTAGTAAATGGACACAGAAATCAATATCGCTGTGGAAATCATAACAGTCGCGACAGCAAAGCCGTACGCGTTTGTAATACTTGTCGGATTGTTGAAGACGGCGACGATGATGATACAGAGGGCCATGAGCACCCAGTTAACGACGGGGATGTAGACTTGACCCTGGAATTTATCAGACGTGCAAACCATCCGAAGAGGCGGGAATGATTTGAAGTTGATGACCTGCTGGAAAAGGCTGAAGGTGGCTGATATCAACGCTTGCGATGCGACAAGCTGGGTATCGCGGTTCATGAGCTCTTGCGGGGTAAAAACAGTGCTCTACGTACCGTAGCAAGGATGCCCAACACGAAAATGACCCTGAATTGTTGGTCAAGCCAACTTGTGTAAAAGCTCAAAAACATTTCATACCAATAGAGCCCGCCATTGATGGGACCAGGGATTGTCCTGTAGAACATGTTTTCAAGAACAGTCGGGTCATCGATAAGGCGCGCTCCTTGTCCGAGGTAGGCGAGCACAATTGATGGAAATACGACAAAGACGAATGAAATCTAGAAACAGTGATCATGAATGACAGTAAACTGAAACGGCGTAAGTACTATACCCGGATAGACGCAGCATTGAATTGACCAAGGCTGCAGGTTGCTGTTCGATAACCCGGAAGATTATTTATGTAAGAAACGAGAGCTTACTTGGCGAAGACGGCTTCGCATCCTGTCAGAGCAAGAATGACACCAGTAAGGAGATCATAATTCCCCGTTCGGACAAAAACTATCGGAAAAAAATATCAGCTGTGCATAAACGGGCATGAGATCTATGGCTTACGAAGTACGGCACGAGAGGGATCGAAGGCACGGAAAATACCAGGGTAAAAAGTGATATTATATATACCGGTGGCCGCCAGCGCAAAGAACCACAGGAACGCGACTAGACAACGTATCAACAAAAATCACACTACAATCACGAAAGAAACGTTACTTGGCGCAAAAAGGAACGAGATAGACGACGTCCCAAATTGTTGCACCAAAAACAGCGCGACAAGGAAAGCCTGCGTGGACCGCGTCAAGATACAGACAATCGGTAGAAATAATGGGAATACGCGCAATTGATATCGGAATGACATCGTTCCCCACGGAAGGCTTGGCAACAGCCATACCGCTAACGGCACTCGTTACAGACACAATGGGCGTGAATATACCATCTGACATGGTCAGACTTGTGGGCACGTAAACGTCCTGTGCAACCCGAGGCAAAAGTAGACATACGATGTACCGAAGAGGCACTAAAACTCTCGTGAGCTACCAATCTTCATATTCTGTCAAGATAACATACCCATATCAACAGGGGAGCATTGAAAAATTGCGAGATTTGGTGCTTCTTATTGGATACTTTCGATTTCTTCTTGTAGTCGTCGTAATCCACCGTAAGGGTACGATCAACTTCGTAATCGTCCTGTGGAGGAGGGAAAAGACCTTGGTAGAGAGCAAAAGTTCCTCCTTCGCCTAGAGCGCGGGGGTGTGTATCAGCCCATAGTAGTTGGAAGCGAGTGGAATTGGCTAACCTTCACCGGTTCCAAAATACAAAGAGATGAAGATCTAAAAGGGTGTCAAGGCGGATATATGCAGTGTCAAGTGCATCCTCACATATTTAACCAGGGGAATGAGCATCAAGAACCAAATGATGGCGCTGATTCCACCAATAACGTCTTCGGTGGGAGGGGGAGGCCCATTAGTTGGCCAAATGCCATTAAGAGTGTACAACGGCGATGTTCCAATATCGGAATAGATGATGCCTGCCCCAAAGAAAGGCAGGTGAGTGATTGCGACAATAAGAGGAAGTGGGCAAAAGTTGGGACATACCAAGCGCCTGGAACGAGAGAAGTGCCAATGGTAAACCTTTCACCTTGGGAGCCTGGCGTTGTTCTTTGACATCCATCACCGGGAAAGAAGCTGCTGGGTCACAGGTCCGTGGTGATGGTCCGAAAGCACGAAAGGAGGAAAAGGTGTGAGAGCTAGAATGTTATATAGGTCGCCAACAGCTGGGTTCCAGGCACAACATCACCGCCTGCGGGATGAACCGTGCCAGATATGATATATGATGAGACAGCGTAGAGAGAATATCGCCACAGGAAGATAGATGGCTGCCGCCACAACAAGGCAACATGACGTCAAATAATGCGGATCATACCATTCTCGGTTAACTCTCAGCACTTGGCCTCCATGGGTAAATACCAAGGCTTGTTTCTCCTATGTCGTATCAACAACGCCGGAGTATGGTATGTACAACTTTCTATCTATCCTTGCTGCCTACGTCGCATCATTGCCACCCCCACCAACCTATGTCAAGCGCAGGCTAGGAGAGGCTGGGAACATTATGGTCCCTTGAGGTAAGCTTGCTCCCAGAATAACCCTACTCGGGTGCAGACAGACTCATTTATGCACGCATGCACGCATGCCCGCTCCCTGTCACTCAAAGTAGATAGATTGCGATGGACCTGTTCCATCAGTGAGCATGCGTCGCATGTGTCCAATCAATTGTAAAAGCTTACCTTTGAATTTCTCCCACGAACCTCTACCAGCCGGGACTTTTCACCGCCCATTGCCTCTCTCTCTCTCTCTCTCTCTCTCTCTGCCTGGAAACCTGTTATTTATACTCCGGCGCTGAGCTAGAGCTTGAAAGCTTAGTGCGCCCGAACTTCAAATTCCAAGTCTTATCAATGAGGCTAACATCCGCGCAAGACGCCACGTCCGAAATGTTTCCAGTCTCTGAAACGCTTGATATTCTTGGAGGTTGTGATGGTTCTAACAGCTGGGGAGGAAGTGCTGCGGGTCTCCGTCAGTTTTGGTGGGAAAAATGTTTGGATATGGTCAGAGTTCAACGACGTGCGACGCTCAACTATTGCACTCCAAGTAAAGGGTTGGAACTCTCTACGTGGGTAGTGTAGGAGACGATAATTACAGAGAGAGGCGGAAGCATAAGAGGGCGACATTACGGTAACGTAAAGAGTGAGGCAAGGAGATGGTTACTTGAACGTGATCAGCACTAATTTAGACAAATTTTATTTGACCACTGTGCACATTTGTCACTATCTTTACGATGTTAAAGGCCCTCCACATGGTACATGTACTTATTTGGCAGTACCCCTGACACATGATACAGTACGTTGCGGCACAGCCGATGGAAGTATAGTAATTAGCAGTTTGTACGTCCGAATCGGAGGGGAATCTTGATGCAGAGAAGGAGTTGGGTCGTTATGCATTGTCCCACGTTTCAACAGCTGCTTCGACGACTGGGTTTCATGAGAATGTTAACTGCGGCCCCATAGCAAGGAACCAACAATAGGTCACTTGGAAGCTCGGGCTTGGGCCGAGTTGCTGGGTTGTTGCCAGGTGAGCCATTATCTCAAGTATGTTCCCAAAATGGAAATGCTTTCCATGACGTCTGGAACAATAGACAAAGCGGGCGGAGTTGAAACAACTGTAACAAATAAATACGGAATATCTATTTTTAGGTATCGCTTCTCCTTCATCGAAGCGCAGTGTAAGCACTGAGCTAATCACTCTAAGGCTAAGGCCTATGCATGAGATCGGATCGTTGTCGATGGGTAATTCAATGTTGGTGACTCATACAGGTGGGTGTCAGAAATTGTATATTATATTGAGAGCAGCAGAGGCTATCACACACACACCTATGCCCTACTAGTGTTCACCTTAATCCTTATCCCAGCAAGCGTGAATTGTCAGGGAGGGTGGATGATAACCCAGAGGGTCAAAGAGACAAGCGAGATCATCGACGGTGCTCGGTGCGTAATCCGGAGGGTCATGAGAACATTATGTCAGCGCACATCCACCGCCATCAAAATGTGGCTCTGGTAGCTAGGACCTTCCACTAGGCGGTACCTATACGCTTACTGCTTGCCATGAATATCGGTAACAAAAATCCAGCAGTAACAAAACGAAGCGGGTCACCATTCTTGGCATATCCAGGGGGCCAGGGCTCCTCCAACCAGCATCATACAGACATCATAACTACATCATATCAGTGTGGTGCTGGAGACGTCTCTTCAACGCCACAAGTTCCACAGCATGACAATATAAGCCATTGAAGCTCCTCTTAATGAATCATTGAATGCATGGTTGCCCCAGGACTCCTGCGGTACGATGTACCGTATTTACACGTAAGTGTCCACGCAGCGGCTTTCGCTTTCATCGTTACCATGACTAATGTCCACCCGACAAGCGTACTTGAAATCCTAATAAATGGCAAGCATTCACAGAAAGTGGACCTACCATACCATGAAACTTAAGATTACACACCGTTTCTCCTCCCTCCTTTCTCCCTCCAGAATCACTTCCATGGCGTCCCGCCTCCGTTTCCGCATAGGAAAGACGCACAAAAATATGCCTATCGATACGCTCGTCAATACCCATGGCCTTCTCTCTCTTCCCACCGAGATACTATTCGAGATTGTCTCCCACATGGACGCGCCGGAAATTCCCTACGCAAACCATGGTCCCCCTGATTCTTCAACCTTGGATAGAAGAGCCCTTCTTTGCAACTTGACTATGGTCTGCCGCGCCTTGCGTGAGGTTTTTCTACCCATCTTGTGGGAAGCGATCGAGGCATGCACTGCCGAAGATGCTAGTGTCTTCGCATCCAATATCGAGCCAAACTGGTGGAAGGTCGTCTCTGCGAGCTTGTCACAGCAGTTACATGTCGTGACTGACCTTCGTCCCTCGTGGGCCTCGTATGTCAGGTATTTGATTTAACTTCCCCCCCATCAAAACCTTCTCGCCGCAGCTGATATTCACCTTCAAAGGGTTGTGAACGTAATCGTTACGCCGTACAACGCGGACACACTTATTCTGCACCTGGCACGCAGTCTCGCCCTCATGCCCAACCTCCATACATTCCAACTGACCCATTTGTGGTGGATCAACGGGACCCGCCTGAAAGGCAAGCTCGGCGAATATTCATACTCGGAAGAGCTATTTGAGGAAGCATTCAAGGGACACATCTTTCCGTCCGTCGAGAACGTAGTGTTGCCGACGGCGGGGGCATCCCTCCTTGCATGTTTCCCTGGAGCGCAGAATGTATTCCAAACGGACGCCTATAATCCGGACGTGGATGTCGACACCTTTGTGGGCAAGATCGCTGAGCATTGTCCGAAAGTTGAATATTTTGCTTGGGCCGTTGGGGCCTATGCCATGGCGAAACTTAGCGAATGGGAGCTCTTCTTCTTTTCTATGGCTAATCTTCATACCCCTGCTTTCTTGACCGTCGTCAAAGGTCTTCCAAATTTGCGCAAGTTGTCGCTATACACAATATATCATGATACCGTATGTGAATTAAAACTACAGCATTCATGTGATATCCGTGCTCACCGGAAGACCTAGGAAACTGTTGAAGCAATTAAAGGAATGAAGAACCTTGACACTATTGAAATATTTATCCATCCAAACCACAATACGAAACAGCGCCAGCCAGAATGGGAAGCCATGATCAAGGCCGCAGGGAGGGTTCTATCTGATTCACCTTCGTACAGGCAAAAGATGTTGGTGGTAGAAAGCACTGCGGGAACCAAGCGATACGATGTGTCCGGGTCCCGGATTTTATTATGATCGCACTTACGATAAACACGCAAGGTAGTCTTATTTATAGTTTAAATTTGTGCCGCTATGTCCGATACCTTATCGCAAGTCGGCGTTCTTTGACACAAATGACCTCACGTTATATCCTCGAGTAACTATTTTTGAAAATTGCGATGTCCGCACCTATTAGTTTACTACGGGGTCATATGAAGCCGCGCGCGGCAACTTCAGAGGAAGCCTAAAATTGCCACATCTAGCCATGAACATGCATGAACAGTGATAATCCCCAGTATGTAACTCACAGTTGCGTGGGGGGGGTATAGAGACGTAGGCCCTTAGCTTCCTGCTTACGGAAACTATCAGAGCCCGTATGTCTGCCACCTTCAGCCTGAGACCCACTCCCCGCCTGGGGCCGAGTGCAACACAGCGTAGATGGCGGGAACGAATACGTTATCAAGGACACGCTAGCTTCTACATTGCCTGTCACAATCAAGCTTACTCCGTTAATCGGAACAACTGCGATGGAGACTAGGCTTCAGCTGCCGATAACGATCATCGAGTCGACGAAAGTATGTAACATAGAATGATGCCGGCGGAGCGTCAATCCCAATTAACATTTCTTTGCTGTTTTTAGTAATCCTGACCAGTCACGGTAGTCTTCCCGTGGGAGGGGGGGGTGGGGATGTGCCTAACGGAGCTGAAAAAAAAAAATTAAAATCAATTAGATCGAGGTAAGAAATGAAGGCGAATGGGACAATTGTGACAATCCGCGGACATGTGCTTCAAGATGATAATCCGCTCGATCTTACCGGGGTCCGTTGAACCCTTGAAAGTTTATCGCTGCTCACGCTACTGACATCTTGGATAACAACTTACTGACCTGAGGGAAGCGTGAATTTGCATGTCTCCCGGTACTAATCTCCAACAGTAGCGTTGGAGGCTCCGTGGATGGCAACGCACAGGAACATGCCATCCTGTTCATGGCACATATATGACCGAGTCAGGGTCGATGATTATCTGCCATGTGTTATCAATCCCGAAAATAGAATGAGGTTTATGCGAGCAAGAGCATCATGCGACAACCTTGGGAAGCAAAAGCCAGAAGCAAAAACGATAGGAGTTGGAAAGTGCTTGGGATGAGTCAATACCTCATCACTTCGTCGATGGTATTTTTCGCTCGACAAAAACTGAAGCTTACGACATGTCTATTCTTCGATTCGGTGTTGATCACCGAATCTCGGGACGGGACCCTGCGCTAATTCATAGTGCTGCCGATGTAACACCACCGGGTATTGAATATTGAATGGTCACTGCGAGTCGCATACGCACGTTTTATAACTGTGCAATCTCTGGGCTGTGGGCTTTATCAGCTTTAATCGTATATTTTTGTTTTTATTTGTTTTTGACGCATCATCACTTTTTGGCACCTGACTCCACATAATGTAAAGAACATTCACGTAAAAACACGGTTGAGGTCCGATCCCACGGACGGAAGGCACCAGCATTTCTCCCAGGAAAGTTCGCTGCCATGTATAAAACCGCCAACAGACATTTTCTATGCCCCCCCCCATAAAACTCCTCCCCGTTTCCACGCACATTCCCAAAAACGCTGACCCCCCAGTGACCGTTTTGAGCCTCTACTAGATGTCATCGGAACACGAACGGGACGAGTCCGTCGGCCCTGCCATGACCGCATCGACAGTCATAGACCCACAGTTGGAAAAAGGCATAGTGCGCCCTGGAACTGATAGCCCAAAAGGGAAGAGCGAAGTGGAGTATGACTCTTCCGACCCAGAACGTACGCCGCTGCCAGGTGAAGATTGGGACACAGACCCTGATAATCCTAGAAATTGGACATTGATGCAGAAATGGATAGCGGTTTCTATCGTACGTTCCGAGTCCCCTCGAGTCCCGAGATTGAATGCTTGACGCGAAATCAAACTAGGTGTCACTCTATACTTTCATTACTCCCTTGGCTAGCTCTATGATGGCGCCCGCTCTGCCTGAGGTGGCCGTGAAATACCATATTAAAAACGATACCCTCGTTGCCTTGACGCTTAGTATCTTCTTACTTTCGTTTGCCATTGGTGTAGGTCTTGACCAGCATCGTGAGCCGTGTGCGAGCTGACACACATACAGCCGCTTGTAATGGCACCTTTATCGGAAATATATGGACGGACATGGGTTCTCCACATCAGCAACCTCTTCACCCTCGGTTTCAATATCGGATGTGCCTACTCCCCAAACCTAACTGCCTTTATCTTATTTCGCTTCCTTTGTACGTGTCTTTCCACTGCGCATATAAGACATCAATTCCTTAGTATGCACTCCAGGTGGCTTTTCAGGCTCTTGTCCTATCGCAATCGGCGGCGGCTCCGTCAGTGACTGCTTCAGTCCACGAGACCGGGCGGCCGCAATGTCTGTGTATACTATGGGTCCTCTTGTTGGTAAGCACGAAGTACTGTGATTTCACGCCAGTTACATGACGTCAGTTAGCCCCTGTCGTTGGTCCGATAGCCGGAGGCTTCATCACACAGGGAGTCGGCTTGAAGTGGGTTTTCCTCGTTATCGCAAGTAATGTCGCACCCATTTGTCATTCCTGCTCCAATCTTATTTGTTGTACCGTCTAGTCCTAACTGGCGCGGCTCAGATAATAGCAATCCCATTGAGGGAGACATATGGACCCGTAGTCCTCCTCAGGAAACTCAGGAGGCTAGGTGAGGACCCAGAAAAATCGGTACAACTTAGAGCATGGCTCGAAGAAAAGCGGGATAAACGGCGATTCTTCTGGAACAATATCACCCGACCCGTTCTCCTACTCACGCGAAGCTTCATATGTTTCGTTCTCAGTCTTTACATGGCCCTGTACGTCGAAGTGCCTTGTCCTTGAAGGCGTTTGCTAATAACTTTCTGTTTGTAGTATATATGGTAGGCCGCCCCGTGGAAGAAGTGGTCTGTACGATATGTTTACATGATGAACCCCCCCTTCAGGTATCTATTATCTGATGTTCAGCACATTTCCCGGTAAATCACCTGAATCTAGTGAAGAGCATATTTTTACTCACTAAAATGGCTCAGATTTATTCTCAAAAACATACCACTGGGGTATCGGCGTGGGCGGCCTCGCTTACATTGGCTTGGGCATTGGCTTCTCCATCGCAACAGTCCTCTCTGCTAGGTTGGGCGCCCAGATTTACAAAAATGTAAGCAATCTAGATGTCACTTCTTATTACAGCCTGATTGATTGATATTAGCTTGCGGATAAAAATGGAGGCCAGGGAACGCCGGAAATGCGTGTTCCAGCCATGATTTTTTCGTCCTTTTTCGTACCTGTTGGCCTATTGTGCGCTTTTTTTTTTCCCCGTCTGGATAATTGGATCCTTAATCTTGATCTTGTTATTCCCAGCTGGTATGGCTGGTCTGCCCAAGCCAAGATACACTGGGTAATGCCTATCATCGGTACAGGAATCTTCGGTTTCGGTAAGATATCCATGGGGTGAGATTGATTATCACTAATATTTTTTTTTTTGTATTAGGTCAACTGGGCACATTGTACGCATCAGTAGCTAGTCGTGTTATCATATTATATACTGACCAGCGCTTCCAGCTTAGCCACCCAGCTATATCTAGTCGATGCTTTCCAGTTCGCAGCCAGTGCTATTGCAGCTGCTGCCGTAGGTTCCCCCCCACGCTTGACGCAAGGAAAGCCAACTGATATTTCGCAGGTTTTTCGCTCTGTTCTCGCATTCGCCTTTCCGCTATTCGGTGCTCAAATGTATAAGGCTATGGGCCAGGGCGGTGGAAATTCAGTACGTTCATTATCTGAAGCGATGCAACTTTGGTCTGATATAACTCCAAGATGTTGGCTGGTCTTGCTATTGTACTGGGCATACCCTTCCCAATCTGGCTGTGGTACAAGGGGGAGCAATTACGTGCAAATGATCGCTTGGCGAGGCACTGAGAACACACTCACTTACGCTAATCACTGTTACGATACCCTAGCATTGGCACCTTACACGAAAGCAAATAGCTTTCCCAATTGTAAACGACCTAGTAGGACATTGTTAACGACACGAGGTAGAGTATTTTGGCATGTACTAGACATGCTCGTTACTTATTATAGAATGTATCTAATATGAAGAGGCACTTTGACGTGCCATTTTTTCCCAAGCTTTCAAAGCCGAATTCGAAACCTAAATCAAGCATCCACCTGGATGAATCATAAAATAACAGAGTGTAGCACATTGTCATCATTTTACTTATCTCTGATGCTTTAGTGATCCCAGTGAAGTTTACCCGGTGGCGCGTCAGTTGAAGAGATTGCGTGACCCCCCGTAGCTCGGGCTAAACCTGGGAGAGAAGTCAATGCCCGCCCTGGGCAAGCGCAAAGGTACTGCTATCGAGCTACACAAACCAGGGTACGTCAGTGTTCGCGGGGGGGCCCCTAATCAAATTAGTTTCTAGAGAACTTTAGTGCCAGGTAAGCGTACTTTCACAACAAAAGTTTGTACGAGAGCACGGAGGGTTACCAAAACACTATTGGTACAACACACAAGAGTCGATCATGACGTCAATGCCTTGACCCATGCATGTTTGGATCTGTGTTCTTAATTCTATTTCTCCAGTAACTATTAATGACATGTATACATCTATTCTGGAAGGTATCGGTGCCTTTTTTTTTTAATGCAACGCGTCATTAATCTGGGTTTCTCTAATTATGTTCAATCAGTTACTTGTCGCAGTGTAATCCAAAGGTCTAATTAATCCCATGGAAAGAGTATGACATTGATGAATGACCATCCGTGCGGGAGACAGTGGTGGTAAAACCACGTGTCCCCTTGAGTGTGTTATCATGTTGCAAAAAGGTAGTATGCCGCGAGTACTTTGAGTAGATCATCGGGAAAACCGAGGACCAACACTAGAATAACGGCCTCGAGTGCAATCAAAATAGCACAATTCTAAACTGGGGGTTATCATAAATAATTTAGCCTAGTTCCATAAATGATCCATGATTCGAACACCTACTTTGTGAGCCAAGGGGGGGGAGGGGGGGTTATGATGATAATTCCCTCCTTGCCAACTCGCTACGTATATTCCCATTCACGTCAATCATCTGCACAACCTCCGCGTATGCTGGTGGTATAAAGTTTTGGTTATGCACGGGGTTTGTTGTTGTTGTTGAAGGCATTTGTGGCGCAACAAGTACCCTCCGTCGGACAACACGTATTGGCGTGGCGGACTGCACGGACATCCTTAATGCCTTCAGGATGAAAGGACCAGTAAACCGAAAAAGTGTCTGGTCGCGATAAAGTTCAAGGCTAATCTCCAACAAGCCCATCTGACGTCGAGCCTCAGGTCCACACCACCGTTCTGCAAACAGCACGTGAGCGAGTCCAGCGGGAGCAAGGGGGAGGAGAGGGGGGGGTAGTAAAAATTTTTTACTGATGACGATCTCCCACGTAAGGTACCGGTCCTCAGGTTCTGGATCAAAGTGTCGCAGCTTGACTTCGTATATACGCCGAACATGACGATTGTCGA
>KI547033.1:14329-26189 GCA_000497225.1 Amanita jacksonii TRTC168611 | reverse complement strand
GGGGGGGTTATGATGATAATTCCCTCCTTGCCAGCTCGCTACGTATATTCCCATTCACGTCAATCATCTGCACAACCTCCGCGTATGCTGGTGGTATAAAGTTTTGGTTATGCACGGGGTTTGTTGTTGTTGTTGAAGGCATTTGTGGCGCAACAAGTACCCTCCGTCGGACAACACGTATTGGCGTGGCGGACTGCACGGACATCCTTAATGCCTTCAGGATGAAAGGACCAGTAAACCGAAAAAGTGTCTGGTCGCGATAAAGTTCAAGGCTAATCTCCAACAAGCCCATCTGACGTCGAGCCTCAGGTCCACACCACCGTTCTGCAAACAGCACGTGAGCGAGTCCAGCGGGAGCAAGGGGGAGGAGAGGGGGGGGTAGTAAAAATTTTTTACTGATGACGATCTCCCACGTAAGGTACCGGTCCTCAGGTTCTGGATCAAAGTGTCGCAGCTTGACTTCGTATATACGCCGAACATGACGATTGTCGACCCAATCTATATGCGTCGTGTGCACACATTCACCATCTGGAAAAAAAGGTGGTAACCGCGTCGGATCATCGGGGAACGGCTGAGGGAGGAACTCTTGATCGCGGATGGTGAGTAGGTGAATCGTATGCTCGAGGTGCAAAAGGATCCTATAACGCAGAGTTTCGATAGTACTGCCCTCTTCTGCGGGGTCCATCTTCGACTGACTTCATACGCCGGGGGGGAGGGGATAGGAGGTCAGGAGATGGGGAGAGGGCAAACAACTTCCTCGACGACGTCCGCAGTCTTATAGAGACGGGTGGCCAAAGCGGTGGTGGGTCCAACTACTGCGCTGTCTCCTCCGCTTGCATGACAGTTAGCGCATCCGTGAGCAGTCCGGTCGCGGCGACGTAATTTCGAATTGTGAGTGTGTGAAGGACGTCAAGAAGTAGGTAAGGACGTTGGCCACAATTTCGAATTTGGGTAAGGGGGGAGGGGGCGGGGCGGTGATGTCGTCCTATGAAAGTTTCCCAAACAGGGCGCATCTAACCTTCTGAGGCGTTTCCAGAAATAAAGAATTCACGTGTAATGGTGTATGCAGTGCTTGGTGGTTCAATTGAAAGCAGATCCGGCTGTCATAGCCCTAGTCATTGGGGTCAAAAGCTGTATGGGAAGGGACGACGGGGACTCGGAACACGCACCTCCGTCATTTGAAGGAAAATATGGAAAACATTTGGCTTCATTCCTATGAATCCGAATAAGAAAAACACGTCAGCAACGGACTCGACACCCACCTTGGGACACAGGATTGAATCAACATGGATGTTCGGCCCACCGTGAGAAAAGAGTAATTGTTTTTTTGCTCTCATCAACGCATCAACTGTTTCCCCGTATCCTGGATAATAACTGACGATGCTCCGTAACTTAACACTGGTACGTACTCGGGGAATTGCCCTCTCGTGAGTAAAAAAACTTTTCCTATGAACAGAACACACTGTGGCTAAGATTTTTGGGAACAAACAACTAGCTCAAAGCGACGGTTACAAGGTACATCAAAGCTAGCCCCGTCTCTACGGAATGTGATGACAACCTCCTCCGGCGAACCACTATACGAATTCGGAATAAAGCATATCACGAAGGGATTAGGAAGGTCTAACGAGGGCCTGATGATTAAAGGCGATGGCTCGTACGTTACGTTCGAGGATGGGCGCACCTATCTCGACTTCACATGTGGAATAGGAGTAACAAACCTAGGTATGTTTCACCACCACCTCCGTAGGTTCAAACGGCCTCTATCTTATGTCGAGAACAATAGGCCACTGTCACCCTAAAGTTAGCTCGGCCGCCGCTTCTCAATGTATGAATCTTGTGCATTCCCAGGTAGCTGTGTCCTGTTCATTTTCACACTCGTCACACGTTACGACAATACAAACTAGTGCAGCATCGCCCTTCACGAACCTTATGCCCGTTTAATCGAAAAGTTACTGCCGAGGATGCCGCACCCGTCTTTGGACTCGTTTTTCTTTTGGAATTCTGGGTCTGAAGCTGTGGAAGCCTCGATCAAGATGGCTCGTCTCGTCACAGGTCGTCAAAATATCATTTGCATGCAAGGTTAGGTGGTGTGAGCTGAACATCGATTGTTTCAGCGAGACTGATCTCTCTCTCTCTCTCTTTTCAATCAAGGTGGATACCATGGGAGAACCTACGGGGCGATGGCTGTAACAAAAAGCAAGACAGTCTATTCACAGGGCGTTGCACCCCTTATGGTGGGCCGTTCCCACATATGCACATATCAACCTAATACCAACGCACCAAACAGCCGGGTGTGTTCTCCATTCCATTCCCATTCTGGCACCAACTGCGCGCCCCTCCCACCGCCGATACAGCCACGCTCGTCGCTGAGTCGCTGTATCAGCTCGAGCTTCTGTTTGCGCAACAATCAGCTCCCCAAGATACGGCCGCCATCATCATCGAGCCTGTACTTGGTGAGGGTGGTTACGTCCCAGCCCCCGCGGAGTTTTTGCACGGTCTCCGAACAGCCTGTGATAAACATGGTATCATCCTGATCGTCGATGAGGTCCAGAGTGGGTTCGGCAGAACGGGAAAATTTTTTTTTTCGGAATACAGCGGCGTCAAGCCCGATATCTTGCTCATGGCAAAGGTACGTTTCTCGCTTATTCTGATTACACATCCTTCTCATTGATGCATTTAAATAGGGATTAGCTAATGGTTTCCCCTTGAGTGGCGTTGTGAGCCGAAAAGAGCTAACTGATAAATTGAGGCCCGGTATAATGGTCCGTCGAGCATGTCGTGTGATCGACCCTGCCAGCCATTGACCATATGCTCACTTGTAGGGTGGTACCTATGCAGGCAATGCGGTATCATGTGCGGCTGCGGTGGCAGTCATAGAAGCTTTCCAAGAAGAAAACGTTCTCGACAACGCTGAAGCCAGGTGAGTCCCTCTAAACTGGGTCGCATCACCTGACGGCCCTACAACATAGTTTAGGTCCCGTGAATTATTTACTTTCCTGAAAGAGCTCAAGAGCGATCCTTCCCTTGCACCTTATATTCTGGACATCCGAGGAGCTGGATTGATGGTTGGAGTCGAGTTTGCCTCACCTGCGGGTGTCGGTGCGAACTTCGACCCTGCTACGGTACCATCTGCTCCAAACGCAATAGCCAGCAGGGTAGCTAAAAAATGCCAAGAGAAGGGGATGTTATTACTGACGACGAGTGCATACGAGGTCGTACGCTTCATCCCTCCGCTGAATGTCTCCCCCCAAGACATGCAGAAAGGGTGCAAGATATTTGGAGAAGCTGTGCGCGATGTTGTTAGAGAAGGTTAGGATTACAATGTAAAATGATTTGTAAAATTTGGTGTACAATATACAGCCTGTGACCGCCTTGGAGGCGAGCAGGAATTTACTTATATTGCAGTTTTCTGGTGGTTATCCAACCATTCAGACACTCTTCGCACTAGCTCCGCTTTAACACCAGAAACAGGCTGGCTCTTTGACTTTAAGAATGCCTATTTGGAATATTATATATAACCTCGGCGGAGGTAGGGTTGACAGATGTCACATACCTTGAGTTGATCAACCCGCAACTGACGGTCAAGTGAGACTTATCAGTACCTTGCTTTTCGACTTAAAACTTACCTTTTCGAGCGCTCCAACCTCATACTTGCTTCGTAATTCAGCCTCTTCGATGCCAACATCCTAGAACGGAAGTCAGTTACACTCATTAGGGTTTTGGCAGAGCTTCTCACCGCCTTCCGTTTTGACCCGCTCAAACCCACTACATCAATCGTTGCTTCGTTCACCAAGGCAATTTTCCAATCCTTGATCAGAGCACCAGCCCGCTGCCCCTTAACATGAACAATGCGGAAGTCAGTGAAAACGCTACATCGTACCTTGCGCATCATCTCATACTTGGGTAACGAGAGGTCCTCAAACGACTCAGGGTCGTACTGCTCTCGGAAGGCGCTGGCCTGCAGTTGCTCATTGTGAAACGCCAAGGCTATCACGCAATTGTCAACATTCAGGACGTAGATTGAAACAGTCAACACTACGTTACCCGGGTTGGGGTATGAATCCGGGGGATATGCCCCGTTTTTGACCGATAGCTTGTCAATCCAGACACGTGCCGCTGTTGTGAGGTCGTCCGAAGCTGACAAGGATCATGTATCACCTAAAGGAGAAGGACTCCCGGCGGCCTTACCTCGGTAAGCTTCCTCAACAGGGGCGCCACGGAGGTCGTCTGCGAACGGAAGGGGGATCAGGTGGAAACCGGCTGGTTCATTCCAGCCCCCTTCCTCAACCTTCTCTTCCTACAGCAACTGTAACTCTTGTTATCTTTGACCAACAGCGGGATTTTATATACCTGGGGAAGTAATGCGCAGAAGGCTGGAATAGAATTTGATCTTGTAATTGCGAGAACTAAACCTATTTTGTTCTTCTTTATCATCGACCTCAACAACGCCGTAAACGTCCTTTTACTACCCGAGTATGACTGCAGCAAAGATTATCACCATTATAAAGGCTAATGGTAGACATACCATTTCGTCAGGATATATAAATAACGAATGTTTGACGTTATCCTCGAAAGCCAGTTCATTGCGGTCCTTGAACCCGAGTAATTTGATGCCTGTGACAAATGGGGGAATGAACGTCGGAAATGGCAGTCATGCGTACCAGGTTCTAGTCCAAGAGTACGGAACGACTTTATCTCCTCCGCAGTATAGAACGGCTATCGAAAGGGTTTAGATCGATCCAAGCTCGAACTTTATTACTTACACGTTGCCCTTCCTTAACAACACGTGTAGCTACCTTTAACGAATCCTCATCATCTTCTCCCTCCCCCCCAGGACCCGTAGTAGGCCCGTATAACAACCCGGGCTTGTCAACCTCGGCCTCGGTATCCTGTAAAATGGATGGTTGAGCCAAAAAGGTGGGGGGCTTGGGGGGGCCTGTGGTGTTTCATACCTCATCGACATACACCGTCTTGCTAATCGCCACTTCCATCCGATCTCCGAGGTCGACAAAGTATTGATACGAACCCTTCTTCTGTTCTGTGACCAGGCCGTATCTATTACATCAGTCGTCAGGTCGGCAAATCAGAAGTCACGTTATCCACAGACCCTTTGATTCCGATCGTAAATCCATCAGCTAACTGGAAAGGGATGGTGAATAGGGCGCGTTTCGGAACTTCGTGAATACGCATTTGAGCCAACAGGTCTTCTATTCTAGAAATTGATATCGATTCTGGAAGCACATGCGGATCTTCTTTCATATCCTCCTCTTCAGTGATGTTGGTGGGCGTGAGGACGGACTAGACCCCAGCTGAACTAGATGACCTTGTACGGAAATTAAATAACGTACCGAATAGAACTTGTCCATATTGAAAGGTTTCTCCTTCGTACTAATGAAGAATGGCTCAACCGTGACACCTGCTTCGACCAAATCCTACGATATACTAATTAATTTTCCAGTTCGAACCGATTCGCTTGCAACCACTTACGACCAGAGTTGTCCGCGAAGATGTTAGTAGTTGTTGGTACCTGGAACCTGCGGTTCCTGAATGCGGATCGTCCTCATCCGTGATAAGGAAGACACGCTTTGTAGCCGTTTTGGGTGCACTAAACTAGCGTAAGATTGGCTAGTCAGCTGGGTTTATGCAGTAACTTAACCCATCTCGAAAAATCCAGTTGCAGCTAGTAAAGACGTCTCCCATTGGCATGCGGTTATCTTCCTTTGGAGGATATGAACGTTTCAGTTCATTTGGGTCTTCCCTTGCAGCTACAAATGCCTCGAGTATGTTCAATTCGGAAGTCAAATAGCTACTGACCCTCAAGAAGCTGAATGAGTTCTTGAATCTTCGGGGCGCTCATCTGGGTGATGGGTTGATACAAGAATACATTCTTCTTCAGCTCTGAGCCGCCAGCACTACGGTTGATTCCTTTCCGCGCCTTTGAAGATTCATCGCATACATAATGCAGATAACTTATAAACCTTACCGTATTAAAGAGCAGTATTCCAGCAGAATCGTTAGGTCCCACAAGTATTTTCCTTTTCTGAATCTCCATGGCTGCCTCCAACGCGGTGAACATATGACTTGTCTGAACATCCTCGTATTTTGGGTCCTCGCGTAGCTCATGCATTGACTCGGAACAGTCAATACAAAAAAGAACCACGTCTCTTTTTCCCTCGAAAACCTACGGAAGACGTTGAGGGCAGGACTGGAACCTTGAGTTGGTATGACTCACAGATGTATCTTGTAATTCTTCTTCTTCGTCCTCGTCTATCTTGTTCCAGTCGTCGTACGGCATTCTGAGAGTGTTATTATTCTGTCCTTCAGCCTTATACGGGCGGGCGGCCAGCAGCTGTCGTAGAAGACTGTGTTGGTTGTAGAATAGTGGCTGATTTATTTATAGATGTTATGACGCGTGTCGGAGTTTGCACGCTCGCATTGGCAGCACCCAGCGTTCTGACTCAAGTCTTTTGAGAACAGAGCAGCGACCAGGTCACAACGTTCTCCTTTGGAGGCCCTCAATACTTAACTATGCGGTATTCGATAGGTCTGAGCTTGATGCGTGCCTACCTCCTGTTTGGGTTTCTTCACTGAAAGTACAAACTACGGCAATTAAGGCCATTAAACCCCCCCAAAAACCAGGTCCTTTTTAGTAAATGGCAAGCGCGGCAGCGTGAACGTGAAGTGGCTATGAGTCGATGATAAAAAGGGCAGGTAAAGCCGCTCTACTTGTCTATGCCGGACTGGATGCTTATTCGAGGCAAGCCCATTGTCGCAAAGATCCAGTTTTGGATCAGCGTCGCTATGTTTCAGATGGTTCGCGCGCCTGGAAATGCCCATTCCTAATGTATGGCTATGATCATGGCAGACTTTTATAATAGACTTGGTGGACCAACAGGACAAGCAGGCGGCAAGTGAGAAGTCTGTGGCTCTCCACTTGCGACGTTGCTGCTCGTAAGCCGCTTACAAGTTGCCCCCATAGATTACACCATCCAGGTAAATGAATGAAAGCCCTCTTTAGTGCGGAGCAAAACAATGAACCATTTGAATTGTTGCGTTTCTAAAGGCTGGCCCACTGGTTCCCAAGCACGAACCAGTGCTTGATTAGACGATGAAAATCAGAACCTCAGGCCTCAGCATTGGATGACCAATAAAACATGTGTTCTGTCTCCCACTGTCGAGTATTAGCAGATCTGGATGAAGGGCAAATAGCACCAATATTTCTTCATCTTCACGAAGGCCAGAAAAGAGGCCTTATTGTGTCTTGGCAAAGGGAAACAAGAAAATTGACAAGCGAATTCAAAGTACCCTTCTGATACAGGGAAGGATGCATACGCCAAGTGAGGCACCATGTATATATAATTGGCCAGCCACAGTAAACCTTCGCCGTACGAACCGAAAGGCAGATGTTTGTGGCAGAAGTCGGCACATGAGTTGTACTTAATATGGCTTACGAACTTGATGGCCAACTTGGATACAAGGGAAATTTACGTAGTCACAAACGTTCGCGATTGAATACCAATGCTAAGCACTAGGCACAGGGATGTAGCCCTTTGCGAAGGCCAACTGATCGGAAATTGAGCACCTGGACGGAAAAATCTTCAAGTTGTCGCATTGCCTGACAACGATTCACTTTGTATCACATCAAACTATTCGTTGAATTATGCATCTTGTGCTCGGTCTTGGCACAGCCGGTTCCGTTGTCACTGCGGGCTCTTGAGCGCAGGAGAGAAATGTTTTCCTGGAGTTCGTAAGGTACAGGGGGCTGGGAACAGTTATTTATAGATGTTTATGATGCCCGTCGGAGTTTATTAGCCGGCACGGCTCGCTCCCTGATGTCACAGGGACTGCCAGAGTTGCGCGGGATATCGGTTTCTGAAGCGAACAAACTTTTACCTCCAGCGACAAGGATAAGAACTGACGAAGATGTTGAAATATGGAAGACAACGGCGTGCTATAGAGATTTTGGTCTCTTCCTGCGCCGCCTGAACGAGTCAGTCGTCGGACACTTTCTTCCTTGGGATTCGAGTCAGCCAAGCCAGGTACTCTCGCTACTGAGTCGCATATACGAATTCATCTCATTTTTTTCAGGCTGTCATAAGTCTTATCGAGCTTCTTGACGTATTAGATCAGTGGATAGACGATATCCCCCCGTTGCAATCTCCACAAAGGTTTGGCAATCTTTCCTTTCGTATCTGGGGTAAACGACTCGAAGATGTGAGTTGATCACGTTTACGCAGGGGTTAAGCTGACAGATCGAACCGGATAAAAGAAAGCAGACGAGATTTTATCGACACTTCTGGGCGATACCTTCGCGGCCGTTATTCCCCATGTCAAGCCGCTCTTCTTAGTGTCTTTTGGTTCTTTCACACGTATGGATTATGGAACTGGCCATGAAACATCCTTTGCATTATTTATTCTATGCCTTGCCCTTGTTCGTTTCATCAAGCCTAGCGCAGAAGAAGAAAGGGAGATTGTTCTTCGCGTTTTTGTCCGATATCTGCGATTATGCTGGAAGCTTCAAGATACGTATAGGCTCGAACCAGCTGGAAGCCATGGAGTGTGGGGTCTAGACGACTATTCTTTCTTGGGCTATATATTTGGGAGTGGCCAACTTCGAGGTGCATTTTTTCCTGAAATTTTCGCTTGCAATTTGTTGAGTTCCTCCCTGCAGACCAAAATATCGTACCTGTCTCAGCGGTGTTACAGCCATCGTTACCTCCTACAAACTTATATTTCATGTCGATAATGCGGATACATCAAGTTAAACATGGTCCTTTCCATGAACATTCTTCCCAGTTGTACTCTATTGCAGCAGGCGTTCCCAATTGGGGCAAGGTAAATAATGGGCTTTTTAAGATGTACGAAGTAAGGAATATCATCGTATGCAATCTACAGATGATAAGACGGTTATTATAGGCTGAAGTCCTAGGAAAGCGGGTAGTAGTGCAACACATCCCCTTGGGTGGTCTCCTATCGTGGGATGTCAACGGGGACATAACTCAATTTCCCACCTCCACGTCCATCGGGAGCAGTTCTAACTCCCATCGGGCATCATCACGGGGTAGTGCCATCACTTCAGTGGCACGCACATCAGCTCCACGGGCTTACCGTGTTCCTTACTAGTTCAAGCGCGGATGCCGTATATGGGGACCACGAGGCTACCGTCAGATTGTATTCATCACAGAAAACAAATACATCGGCTGTAACTAATTGTAACCATTACGTGAATAAGAAACATTTTCGGTTTTCTAAAAAAAAAAGTTTTTTTAGGAGGCTTGCTTGAAATGGTTTCCTTGGAAGCAGTGCTATTCCCATAAGCCCATAGAAAGCGTGGAGAATGTAACACTTGGGACACACTTTCGTACTGAAGATTGTGTCATTTCCCGAGCGGCGGCCCGCGTGCAATGGTTTTGCCACATGCAACTCATCTCACTAAATTTGCTTGGGAAAGGCCTGGTCCCAATCCACACCGCTTCCCCAGCTCTTTTGGACAAATCCAAAACGGGAACGGCAGGTTGCGTGCGCCTGAGGGGCGCGGAAATCACGCTCCCCATTCGAGTGGGTGGTTGTTCTCGTTCACCCATCGTTTCCCTTTGACCATGTAGGTCCAGCAGAACGGAAGCGAGAAGGAATCCTTTACCGGATCGGTACTTGAGCGGTCAACCAGTTCTCAGGAATGGCGACCCGGACCGTACTAGTCACCAGATAAAACTGAGCGCTTGTTATAATTTTCTCACAAATATTTGCCCATCATAATATAGGCCATTGCAGGCAAGAGGGGTGGAGGGGCGGTTGCTGAAATGTCATTGAATTCAATACATGTTTCTTTCCAAATCCGACGGCATTAATCACGCTTGTATGCTTGTGCTCCCCTTCGTCTTACTAGTACTAGTACTAGTATGGTGGTTGATGATTGTCTGGCTCCCGCGATCTTTGATTAAAGCTTCATGCAGAGTAGAATCCAGAATCTTGGCGAGCGATTCTCGGCGTACGCCCCAGGGGGATACAATCCGATAACGGCCGACTGGGGCCACCGCAAGCTAGCTTGCTGTCTGGGCGGTTCTTAGCAGCACTGCTCTACTTTGATTAATTCAAACGCGCTACACATCCCCCCCCCTGATCATCATTGAAAGGTTAAACGGGTACTTTAGGCTGGACTAGCCACTCGGACCTTCCCGCCGGCGAAATACGCCGAGTTTAATCTTAAGCGATTGATGAGTAGGGGTTTCTACTAATGATAGGTGTCAGTAGAATTTCGATAGACACTAAAGTCAAGGTTAAGTTTGATCAGGAAGAATGTGATTTGCGCTCTGGGGGGGAGTAGCACAGTGCATTCCACCTACGGTCGTACCGCTCAAAGTAGTAAATGAACCGGCAAAGGTGCTCGCCGAGAAGAAGAAGACAGGTTGGGCTTCTATCTAGCCATCGATTCCCAGAGCTCTCATATGTGGAATGAAGTCTTTTTCATTCCCTCGATTGTCCGGATGACTGGGGAGACGAAAGATAAATAGCACTGATGCCGAGGCAGCAGTCATCTACTTGGTCCGAAAACCCTCGGTGGAGTTCTGTGTGACGCATTTATCCTTGGATGACGAAATGAGCCTCACCGCGTGTTGTCGTTATGTTATTGATCACTCACTAGGGTTACCAAAATAAATAAAAACTCCGCAAGGCGTTTGGGTCCTGCCGATACACGGAGCCCTTCCATTCCTTGAGTTACGGCGAGGGCTGTGTACGTCTTGGTATTAAAAAAAGAAAGAAAAAAAACAGGGGGGAGGGGGCAGGTTATATTTTAGTACGATTGTTGTAATACGGGGACGGGCTTTTCAAGCCTCCTGCATCGAGAATGGAATGAACTTTGTTGCCGTCCTGTGGCGGCATTGGTTCCCTCCTTGTTCCGTCTGGCTGTGTGCGCGGGATTATGGCCATGGGGATACAGAGGCTGTGGTGGGTTCGGATGAGTCCGAAATATAGTTCCTAGTCAGTAAAATCTCCGCTTAATTCTATCTTGTGCAACTTTTTATTCTCGCCTGCCTCCCCCTCCCTTCTTGTCCTTACCTGCCAATCCTCTTAGCGTCCTAAGCGTATTACTCTGGGGTCGACCGCAACGTCTGACTTCAGAAAGCCACATTGTCACAATTCCTGCGGACCAGCGAAACGGCGATCTGCGGTTGCTGACCCTTGAGTGTGTATTATGGCTTTTGGTTTCTCGTCATTAAAACTGATTAATATTTTTAGGTGGTCATCGGTCAGAGGAGAACCACCCTGACAACCCTCAAATAGCAACGAGAGCCAGAGTAGCCTCCAAAACAGCAAGTACCCAGATAAGCTCGCGAAGCTCAACCCTCCCCCACAGTAACAAATTCCGAATTACCCACACGAAAGAGTTGAAAAAAAAAAAAACATGTCACCTGCTGTGATGTGTGACGTATTTGATCTTGCGCGCCAAGCCGGTAGCAAGATAACAGAATCTCGTTACCACGAGGTTATTGTATGGAAACCTGACATACTGAAAAACACACAAAGCACCCAACACTTGTATTCCGAACGGATCCACAAAGAAGGAGAACGGCTTTTCCCAAACCTCCCCCCTCTACTTAATGGACACTCTGATACCCACCTCCGTAATGGCATTATGAATGGGTTTGCCAAATCGGCGGTGCAGGAACTCAACGCTGAGAAAGCCTTTTTCGTGGCCGACCTGAGTGAGGTGTATCGACAGTTCAAACGGTGGAAGATCTGTTTCCCTGAAATTCACCCTTTTTACGGTAAGGAAGTTCGCTTATCTTGTCTTAATTCCTCATCTCATCAGTCCCCCCCCCCCCCCCCCCCAAAAAAAAAAAAAAAAAAAAAAAAAAAA
>KI547033.1:0-14196 GCA_000497225.1 Amanita jacksonii TRTC168611 | reverse complement strand
CTTTTGGTTTCTCGTCATTAAAACTGATTAATATTTTTAGGTGGTCATCGGTCAGAGGAGAACCACCCTGACAACCCTCAAATAGCAACGAGAGCCAGAGTAGCCTCCAAAACAGCAAGTACCCAGATAAGCTCGCGAAGCTCAACCCTCCCCCACAGTAACAAATTCCGAATTACCCACACGAAAGAGTTGAAAAAAAAAAAAAACATGTCACCTGCTGTGATGTGTGACGTATTTGATCTTGCGCGCCAAGCCGGTAGCAAGATAACAGAATCTCGTTACCACGAGGTTATTGTATGGAAACCTGACATACTGAAAAACACACAAAGCACCCAACACTTGTATTCCGAACGGATCCACAAAGAAGGAGAACGGCTTTTCCCAAACCTCCCCCCTCTACTTAATGGACACTCTGATACCCACCTCCGTAATGGCATTATGAATGGGTTTGCCAAATCGGCGGTGCAGGAACTCAACGCTGAGAAAGCCTTTTTCGTGGCCGACCTGAGTGAGGTGTATCGACAGTTCAAACGGTGGAAGATCTGTTTCCCTGAAATTCACCCTTTTTACGGTAAGGAAGTTCGCTTATCTTGTCTTGATTCCTCATCTCATCAGTCCCCCCCCCCTTCCTCAAAAAAAAAGCCATTAAATGCAATCCGGACCCTTATGTTCTCAGGCTCCTGGCTGCGTTAGGTGCTGGCTTCGATTGCGCATCAACTGGGGAGATATCTCAAGTCCTCGAGATCGGGGGCGTAGATCCATCCCGTATCATCTATGCCAACCCATGCAAAGCAGCGTCTTTTATCCGCAACGCAGCCAAAAGAGGCGTCGACCTGATGACATTTGATAATACGGACGAACTTTACAAAATCGCACGAGCTCATCCAAACGCCAAGCTAGTGGTGCGGATCCTAACTGATGACTCGAAAAGTTTATGTGCACTCGGAGTCAAGTTTGGAGCATCGCTCTCTGCCGTGCCTGAGCTCCTAGCCAAGGCCAAGGAGCTTCACTTGGAGGTTGTCGGCGTCAGCTTCCATGTGGGCAGCGGGTGCTATGATGCATCGGTTTACAGCGATGCGATCATGCGGGCACGTACTGCATTTGACATGGGTAAGGAAGCTGGATACGCGTTTAAGCTTCTTGACGTAGGTGGTGGCTTCGGAGACGCGTTATTCGAAGAGGTCGCGCAGGTTCTGAACCAGGCCATCGATACGCACTTTCCAGATAGAACTGATCTCAAGATCATTGGCGAGCCTGGCCGATATTTCGTTTCAAAGGCATTCCGACTTGCTACGAATGTGATTGCCCGAAGGGGACCTTTATCGGATACGAAGCCACGTCGAGATGACGATCAAGGGGAGGTGGTGATGTGTCAGTCGTTTCATCACTTGTCGGATGATCAGTGTGAACTGACGCAAGGGTTGTTTCCTTTTCTCAAGTCTATATTAATGAAGGGGTGTATGGCGCATTCAATTGCGTTCTCTTCGATCACCAAGAAGTACATCCGTATGTACTGTCGATGAACGGGTCTTTCCACGTCACGGCAAATGAGCCCATGGTCTCTTGCAGCATTTGGGGCCCAACATGCGATTCAATGGACCGCGTGTGTGTCAATGCGGAGCTGCCGCTGGGCCTCCGTGTCGGGGATTGGCTAGGGTTCGACGATATGGGAGCATACACGATCTGCGCAGCAAGCCGGTTCAACGGATTCGAGTTGAGCAACGTGATGTACACATCGGGAAGCGGCATCGAGGGATCCGAATTAAGAAGCGTGCTTGCTCGTTTTGCTGAGGAATTGAATGTGACGCTTTGCATAGATTAGAGAATATACGTTATTTGTGACAGGGGAAACGCCATAAAACAAAGTTCATGAACGCATGGCTCAGTGGAACGCGGCGCCGGAACCGAGGCCGTCGGTGTATTGAAAAAGGAAAGGGAGGAGACGAGAACCGGACCGGAGAGAAGCCCCGTGACGCGTTGGGTAACAACCATCCGATCACATAGCCAATCGATCGAGGATCAAGGCAGGCTAGGTACGGGCGCGACTGATCGAAGTATCCTTCCTTTTGCAGAACGTGAGAGCGTCCTGGGGTATTTATCCCCGTCCGGTGTGCTCCCACGGTGTGGAGACAGGCCCCTGAATTATTTTTTTTTTTGCGAATTTTTTTTGCGAATTTTTTTTTTCGTGCGATGTGCTTGCCGCATAGAGTTTAGCCAGCTACAGCAGTGGAGACACGGGTGCTGTTGAGGCCTGACATATGCTAAGTTTATCCCGCCGTCTCCCCTTCTCTCTCGTTGCCCGCTATCGTCATCGTCCGTCCGATCCTTTAGACTCACATAGTTCCCGTTCCTTCGCAGGGTTACAACCTCCCTTCCGGACTTTCCGCTAGAACGCCAGGGTTGGGATGCTATGTCAACCGCGACGCTTCATGGCGCTAGGAACAGTCAATTTGATGTTCTCTCTTACGTACATCTCCCTTTGCGGGCAAGCATCTTTTTTCTTCTCAGGCCTGTTCGGACAACCGCACTGAACCGCCCGCAGGAACGAATTTTTTTTTGTGTCGCTGACAGCCAAACCGATGGCACCTTTGATTGGGCCTTTCCTTTTTGGACTCTATGCCCAAGCGCGTCCGAAATCAAAACAATAATTAAATAGAGAGGCACCCGAGATCCTGTGTTACGTGGATACACAACCAGGCTTTCGGCTGTTTCTTTGTCCTAGCCCTCTTAGCCCTGTCTTGTGTTATCAAATCTTCCCTGTGTGGAAGTTTCATGCCCATCGCACTTATAAAGCCCCTCCAACAGATCCCCCAAATTTCTCCCCCTCCCCACCCCCCCCCTCGAGACTCGTCACCAGGTCCAGCTGTTCATCTCTTCCACACGCTCTTGACAATTGCTTCCAAAAATCTTCCCAGGTTTCCTTTTTCGACGGTCAAGAGTTACCGGAGCCTGACTTTATAATTGTTATCCGACGTTTTCTCAGCCTTACCTTGTCTCCTGCCCGTCAAACTCCCGGCCGTGCGCTTCGATCGGGGTTTCTGTCATTCTATACGCCCCTTCCCCTCATACACCCCTACTCCCTTCCCCCACTCTCTCTCTCTCAGATCTCGTAATCTCGTGATTATTCCCTCGGTTGCCAAAAGTTCTGCACAACCTATATCATTATATAGTCCATCAGGAACTTCCTCCTCCCACTTCCCTCCTCGACTTGTCGCTTTCTACCTACTTGCCCCCCACCCCTTCCTTTCATTCAATCCATTGCTTACTATGACATCCGTTATAATGCAGGTAAGCACTTCATTAATAATAGCTCCTAAGGCCGAGATCCCATGTGCTCCTTTGCCTGCCCTTGCCCACGTGTGGGGTGACCATGTTGACGAATGCCTCGCAGGAAACGATGCAAATGTCACCAAATAATAGCGGCCCTCGGTTCAGACCTTATGCCAGCTCGAAGCATCATGTAACCAAGGGACGATACATCACTAGTAATGATCCACGGGGATACATGTATGCCTTTGACCTAATACAATTGTTTTTTTTGTTTTTGATGGAGCTGATATGTGCCACAGTCCTGTATACGAATATCCATTAAATGGCCAATGGATCATGATGGATATTGATGATGGATATATCTTATGGACGGGTATCTGGAAAGGTAAGGGACTTTTAATAATCCTACGGCCAGCAACAGCGTGTTAATGACCGTCTTATTCCTCTTATAGCACTGGGCAACTCGAAAGGTAATTCTTATTCGATGCAAGCGGTTCAATAGCATATTTAAGAAAGTTTACCCAGCTGATATTGTGAAAATGATCGACTCCCAACCTGACCTTGCCCAGGTTATACGGAGGGTACGAGGTGGCTACCTCAAAATACAAGGAACCTGGATGCCATACGAGGTAAGCGATTTGTTTTTTGTTTTGTTTTTTTTCGTTGGGATTTGTTCATATCCTCTCGCACCTTAAAGGTTGCCTTGCGTCTCTCACGTCGGTAAGAACATCACACGAGTCTCAAACGCTAGTATCTCATCTTTATTAGCGTTGCGTGGCCCATCAGAGAAGACCTTATCCCCCTATTCGGGTAAGCGAAAAATTGATCAGATGGGGCGAGGGGGGTGATCGTAGTAACCATTGACTTTACAGCCCCACCTTCCCGAGCACCTGTCTTTCTCCTGATCAACCAGGCTACGGACAGATAGTAAATAACGGCCACGGCCGACGGCGGTCGAGGCGGCCAGCAACAGCCCCAAATCCCACGCCAACGGCTCCGATGGTTTTACAGGATCCTCGCGACAACCCTAGTCATCCCAGTTGGGGGCCAGGAAGCTCAACAGTTCCATCGAGGCTACCGCATCTGGATTCATCTCAAACGCTAGCACATGAAGCACAACAACAGGCAGCGGCCCTGCACTCCTACCGCCGGGAGCAAAGTTCCCACCACCACCACCACCCAAACCAACCTGTAACTGATCGGTCTCCTCCCCATCCTGTTATTGATCTGGTTGCCACTGGTCCACAACGAGACCGGGCAGAGCGCCCTCCGCCATCGGCTTCGGTCAGATACTCTCCGTATTTGACGCATAATGGTTATGCACAGCATCAACATAAAGTGGACCGAAGAAGCATCAATTCGCTTTCGAGGCTGATCATCGGCAGTCCAAGCACTATCGGTACTGATACTAACGGCAGTGCTGATATGAGCACCGGTGGTAGCTCTCCCGTACCGATCGATATGCCTTCATCATTGGGTATTCAAGGCTCATCGATGCGGCCATCGTTACAACTCCAGGTGCAATTGAACCGACATAATTCAGCCGCGCTATCTCCAACCGAATACCATCCGATGTCGGCCCCAGCTCGGTTGAATGGTACACTACTACTATCGAGAACCAAGTCTTCGGGACACGTTGACAAAATAACACTGCCTCCTATCCGGTCACCACGAGCCCCGTTGTCAGCTCCCGTTTTATCAGGTAGCATCCCTTCCCTGACGACCCATGTCGATAAAAACTCCACGCCATACGCATTGCCCCCGATCTCTGCGTTAGAAGACCTCAGAGGTGTTAATGCGCAGGATTCGGCAGCTGTCCTCCGTAGGTTGACCGCCGACGATGAGGTAACAGCGCGTGGTCCAACGTTACCTTCAAGGCCGATGCCTGTTCTGGTCGGCATGCTGCAACCTCCGCAGTAGGTATTCGTTCACATTCTATTTATTGTCAAAGATTCCGCCGAAGTTTTTATTTTTTGTCTTTTTTTAAAAAAAAATACCGTTCTTGACTAGAACTCTCGGGCTAATTTTTACCTATTTAAGGCCTCTATCCCGCCGGCAAAACTCATTGCCATCGGAATCTATCTCTGAATATGATTACGGTCGCCACAGACGGTACGGCTCTGACACAGAACATTCACATTTGCGGCACGATGCGCCGCTATCCCCTAGCGGAACCTCACCCATCTCGCCAAGCACGCCCTCGTCTGCATACAGAGATATCAACCGTTCTTCTTCCTCTCACGCTATTTTGGTCAGGGAAGCTTCTGACTTGCCTCACATAAATCGTAGCCCCCGCCACAGGGTGTCAGGGATGCGTGGTTCCAAAGACGGTGTCGAGGACGAAGGCGCCACAGAAGATGCTGATATGGAATTTGTAGGGCACGATAAGAACATCCGCGTTATATGTTCTCCCATTCCGATGAACGAGGATGCGAGTGGCAAGCCATCCCCGGTTCAGATGCGGTATGGCGCTGCGTTGGATACCCCGTCTGGGAACAGTCCTACAAATCGGCTCCCCCACCGACCTTGGTAAAAAAAAACACGGGGCACTAAATTGTAACCCATGATCATTCCATATACGAGCCTCCTACATTTGTTATGGCGTTTCCTGTTCTATTCTTAGAGGCTGTACCCCTTGCCGTTCTGTCATCAAACATGTATCAATACCTTCTGAACTTGCATTCTTCCCTGTTATGGCTGGGTAAACCAAAAGCAGAACTTCTACATTACGAACTTATTACCGATGTTACATTAGTTGAATAATTCGACAATTTGGCAACATAAGGGTTGTGTGCAATTCATGCTTACGTTGATGCCGTAGATTGCTCCGGCTTGTCAGGGGTGGAGGGTGGCGTGGCAGCTCAAATGTATGAAGCGTGGTGTCACCAGGGCGTGATGTGGGAGCAGCATGCCGGATTAGTCCTCGAATTTGTTCGCGTGATTAGGGACGAAGCCAGCAGTCATGCTCGCGAATCCGGGAATCCTGCCGAGTGAGCGCCTCCTTCGTCACGCATTTGATGAAAACTTCTACCCCGAGTATCGGATAATTGTGAGTTCTCTCTCTCTCAAATGACCACGAACCTTTCCAATGACTACTTGGTAACCCCTTCTGATGCAAATCGGGGATATCGCTTATGAAAGGTACTCACGTCCCCCCAGGATCGAGACTCGATGATCCAACTATGATGTCGCACTAAAAAGGAATGGTGCTACTCATGAGATCCGGAACGGATTTGATCGTTGTCACGGTCATTATGTGGCCCCATTTTCTGCGTGAGCAGATAATTTGTTCTCTGACCCTGCAGAACTGATCGTAAGATCGCTTATGAATGGAAAGCTTGTGAACCATGGCCCGACAGTGTTCGAGAACTTTGGAAGCGCGAAGCCAATCCAGGGACCCGGACCCCAGCAAATTTCATTCAGCACGAGTCCAGTCGAGTTACAGTGTAGCACGAAGTAACTGTCATCCTCTTTGGGCAGGCTGCAGGGTACTACAGCCATTTGGGTTTCATTTGTTAGAGACATCGCATGACTAAAACTGACCGAGGCATAAACCTATCTCGGAGCTTACTTCTTCATTTGGTGACCGGTCCGTACCTGCGGACTTCCTCCTGAGTTATCGCAGCCAAACAAGCTTACCTTGAACACACACTCCTACCCAAATAGTGATAGTGTAGGAAATTTTCACAGGCGATAGTACAGGCAATAAATTGATGGAGCTCGAGGCTGGCGTTGAGCTAAATTTCATCGAGCTCCATGGCGGTGACAGATAATGCAGCTAATAATACTAGCCAAGAAACCCGAGTAACCCAGGTTGGACACACAGGATACATTCCAGCTCACAATCAAGGGATCCTAGACCTGGAAGCTGACGGGGATCACGAGGATATTATTTCCCTTTTCGTTCAGTCTTCTAGAAACTGCCTCAATTCATCTTGATCGGGCCCATGACTGTTCGAAGCCACAGAGCTGGCATGACTTCGAAGAAAGAATTCGGGCGGTTGAACCGGAACTTGACGTCATTCGAATTGTAAATGCATAGGAAAACAAGGGATTAGGGGATCGTCGGCGTCTATGGAGACTACCTATATCAAGCATGCAAGTCCGTCTGCCAATCACAGCCTAGGGATAACGCATTAAATCTTCGCGTTTGGTGTAATATGTCGTAACTCACCCAATAAGTTTCATAAGAACAAACCCTACGGTTACGACAACCTAGGAGAACGGAAGCAGTGAGCATGCTGTCATGGAGTATAACCCCTGTTCAACGTACCAACGTGGCAATCACGCTGGCTGGAACGCCATTTTTCAAAAAGTCCACGTTGTTCAGGTACGGTTCTCCCAGTTCGTCTTCCTGCGCAGCACTGGTTCCTCAATAACCGCATTAGAGCGAGTGAAAGTAAATGGCGCCACCAAGCACATGTGGGCGGAGCAAATTCCAGGAACCAACAACATATCCGAGAATGGTCAATGTCAATTAAAGAAGGAATAGTGAACGTGTGACTCACGCTGTCTGGTTCGGAAATCCAGAAACAGGCATGCCCATGCCAGTGGAGCATATGAGAGCAGTGATGAAGATCAATAGATTGCTATGCCGGCCGGGAAGACTCTTCCCCACTTCTTTAGCAATAGGAACTAGCAAGACGCTGGCAATAGTGTGGCTGATAAATGTGGAAATGACCTTGGTGGATATGGTCAGCTAATCAACTACAGAGTGTGTGTAGTTTAGAATTTGAACGAACCAAAACGACGGGTGAGAGAACGAGCACCACTGTGTAGAGTGAGAATCCATCCAACATATCACGGATAACGACATCCATGATTTTGAGTAAACCACTCGACATGACACCTTTACCCAAGGCGATACCACCCATGGCTAAGAAAACGATGGACCAAGCAAAGCGTTCAAAATCGTCCTGTACATCTTAGGATGGAGATGGGCAACTTGGTATTGACCAACCTACCTTCTTGAGAACACCCGTCCCAAAGAACGCTAGGATAGGCATAATAGCAATGATGCCCATATCACCCAAATAATACTTAATCTCGTGCGCAACGCACCACAACGAGATCGTGACCAAACATACGCAAGTAACCCAATACTGCTTGGCGGTGAACACCTCTCGGGTCGGTCGGATTGGTTTGATCTCAAGCTCTCTGTACGAGCCGGTCCAATCTTCCTCATCTAATAGATCTTCTTCTACCGTTGGGGGAAGCCGAGATGGACGGTATGACACGAGGAGCAGAAGCCATATCAAAATAATCGAAATGGCGGACACAGGTAACGAAACAGCAAACCAATGGACCCAGTCAAGCTCTGAATCCATGGCGTCGAGGGCGATGAGGTTCTGAGGCGAGGATATCGGCGAACTCTGCCCCCCGATGTTAGCCGCAAGTGCGATGGCGAGCTGGGAGAAACGGTGATGGCCATTCAGCGTCTGGAAATCAAGAGAATGGCTGTGAAACTTACGATGAGACATGGTGCAAACGACGACTTGGGAGGGAGGGTCCTTAGGATGGGCTAACGACGTACCATGCGGTTAGTACGCTATTCCGCATCTATCGTGAGAAAGTATAATTGAAAGGAGTGGGAAAAATGTGAGAGAGTTCCTGGATCAAACATGAAAGGAAGAATTAAGGGCATATCAAGAACAGGGCGAAAAGATGTCGTGGGACTTGCGGGCAATAAATAAAAGTGGAGTGATTGAATGAAAGGGGAGAACGAGAACCGAGTTTTACGTACTCGAATCAGGGTGAAGCAGAGGGTGGGTGCGGCGACGTTGCTTGGTGACAAGTGAATAAGTTAGTCAACGTGGATACGTGTGAAAGTAGAGAAAAAAGGTTGAAACGCGACGGACGTGGGGAAGGAGGGCGGTTGCAGCGTTTTGTGGGAGGCAAGATGGAGTAAGCTGCATGAGCCAACACACTTGCGGGAATGACGCCACAAAAAAAAGGGGGGGAAGAAAAAAACAGAGTCAATGAAGGCCCACCTGATCCACATGCTCGCAAAACAGCTGACACCCATGAAGGCGAGTAGGACCTTTGATGGTTTCGTTCCCGCTAGACTGAGTACTCTCGTAATCAATAATTTGTCAATATTTGTCTTGCTAAGCGCAGATGAGATGGTAAATCCACCAATGAGGAGCATAATGGTTGGGGAAAATATGACAGAAAAGACAAATTTAGTTGCGTCCGAGGTGGATAGTCGTTCCCCATCCTCGTTGCGGATGACGCGTAAAACGACGAGAAGGAATGGCACCGAAAGTGAGGTAACGAAAAGCGGGATGGCCTGCAGTATGCTCAGTGATTGAGATAGACTCCAACAAGACGGACGCTACCTCTGAAGCCCATAGGATGGTGCAAAACAAAAGAATTGCAAAACAATCGTTCGCGGCGTAATCAACACTGATTGGTCCTCCTTTTTTTCCTTCTGAAATCGTCTGTATCAACCCAACTTTAACTATCCCCACCAAGCTCGCTAGGGCAAGTAGAATCCATAGTCTCTTCTTGGTTACCCTCAATGTCCTCCTCTTGCCATCCTTTCTTCTGGTTCCGGGGAACGGAATTTGAAACAAACCAAGATCAGGCTCACGAACGTAGACTAATGTCGCGCCCCCTCCAACGGTTGCCTCCTCAATGACTTCCTCACCGTCAATTAGAGTAGTCGAAGTGGGAGCTCGTAATCCAATTTCAACGGGATCACCGCGCCGTTCGTGACCAATCATTAACCGCCATACCGTATCTCGCTCCCAGGCGATTTGCTCCCGCTGGTGCGCTTTCAACTGAGTCTTCGCCGCACCGGCGTCTCCAAACGTAACGCACTTGGCATACAGGGATATTAAATTCTGAATCGTCTCCTCCAACTTGGCTTTCGTCTCTTGCCGGAAAGGATAAGCCTGCTGGATCTTTCCAGTATAGAAGGATTGAAGGGAGGAAGACGATGGAATGACTTTATCGTATTTCTTTAGGATCTTCCGGAAGCCGGTAAAGTTGAGTTCGGCATAGGACCGAAGATGGGTCAGGGAAATGTACAGCCTAGTCAGACGTCGTTTGAACAAAAGTCGAGTGTCGTAAGCATAATTGGCATCAGAAGCCCAGATGGATGATGAATTCTCGTCAGCCTGCCCTATGGGTGCTGGAGCACCACCAGATTCTGACGTGAAGCTGTCCTTGAGACTTTGAAGAGCTCCAGCGAATCTGTCAATGGCACCACGTGCGCCCAGGCTCCGAGAGCGTGTCCTGGATCGGGGGAAGGTATAGTGAGAAGAGTGAGACTGGTGACGGTGCCTAGGAGCATTAGGGGAACTTGGAGGGAGGACTTGAAAATGAGCGTGTGGGGTAGTGGGGGATGCGGGTTCAGTAGGGGGCGGATACTGCGACGGCGCGGCCGGAGCTTGGAAGACATTTGCCAGAGGCGCGCTTGACGTCGACTGCTGACGACGCCTTCTTCCGACCGGACTCAAGCTAAGTCGTCTTCGGATGCTATGACTGATGTTCATACTTGCATCATCATCATCATCATCGTCGTCGTCATCCTCATCTCCTTCTCCTTCGTCATAATACCTTGTACCTTGCCCAGTGGGATCCTGTTCATCGAGATCTCGAACAGCTTGAGCTATCTCTTGGTAAGTTTTAAAGAACTCTTTCTCTTGAGAGGTATAAAATTCGGTTATTTTAGACAGCTCGCGATCAAGAAGAGATATGAAAATAGCATTCGGATCATGTGCTGGTTGAACTTCGGTCGTGCTAGCCTCAAGGTCGTCGCGGTAAGGCACGAGGGAGGGGACGGACACAGGCCGGTGTTGGGGCTGAGCATAGAATTGCTTTTCAAGTTGGTAAATACTTCGTTTGAGCGAGTCATAAGCGATGTAGTCGTCCCACCAGTCCGCGACTGCGTTAAATTTGAGTGAAGAGCTATTTAAAAGAAAAAACTACATGAGCGAGGAACACCCAACCTTTGTGTGCCTACCTGAATTTCATGATAAAACGAACGCTCGGACTGGGCTTTCTCCGAGTCAATGGCCTAAGCGGGATAGATTCCAGGATGGCAGGCAGCACAACAGCAGCACACGGACGTCCAAGGCCAAACGTCACGCGTGACGTGTGATGTTACGACCATTTTGACTTCTGTTCATCACCACCTCCATCCCTATCCACATCAACGCCCACTCTATCCCCACTCAGATAAAATTGCGGAGGAGGAGCCCCAACACGTTCCTATTCTGATGGTATCAGCTGGGGTAGCCGAATACACGTGCAACGGGGACGAGGAAGAGGAGGTGGACGGGGAAGTGGAAGCAGGAGTGGAAGTGGGGGGGAGAAGGGAAGGAGATGGGATTATTCTCGTTCCCAATGAGCATCATGTGCTGCTCCTACTTGATATACAAGTCGCCATGCTCGCCGAGCCACCGATCGGTGTTCCCGCCGCACAGCTGGTGCGCAATCATCTCTCCCGAATCCTCGCCCAAGCCCGATCGGCGCGGCCTCCGCCCCTGATCATCCACGTCCGCAACACGGGGGACGTAGGAGAGCCAGACGAACCCGGTGCTCCTGGCTGGCAACTGATGTTCCCCCCTCTCCCTGGAGAACTCGTGATTGACAAACTGAAGAACAATGCCTTTGCGGGTACAAATCTAGGAGAGATTATCCCGGATGACGCGGAGATCGTTGTCGTCGGGTTCCAAACGGACTTCTGCATCCGCGCCACGTGTGTTGCTGCGCTGGCGAGGGGGAACGAGGTACTGTTGATCCGAGATGCGCATGCAACGTACGACCGGATTGAAGTGTTGCATGGGGGAGGGATTACGCCCGCGAAGAAGATCGAGGCGGAGATCGAGACAGAGCTGGAGGATGCGGGGGTGCATTTGTTGGATATGAAGGATTTGCCTGGCTTGTTCACGGATCGGTAGCGTGTGTTTTTGGTTTACATGGTGTGACAAGACGCGCTGATCACTTGCTAGGGATTGAATAATTGGGTGCCCTCAGGACGGGCTTTTTCTTTTTCTTTCGTTTTTCCTGGATGGTGGGTTTTTTTGGCACTGGTGTGTATGTTTTCTCCTTTTGTTTCTTGACTATGCTTTTGGTGTTTTCCCATTTTTGCAGCATGCAGTAGTTCTCTCGTACAGCATCATAACCGTCCACCTCTCACAGACCCAGAGACACACGCTCATTTCTCTCATTTTCCTTTCTTGGTGAAACTGTAATATTGTACAGGGTGTAGTGATCAATGCATGACCTCCAGATCAAAAAAAGAATCTTCTAGCAATTCCATGATCCGGGCCGTATGATGCGAATGACCTCACTAACGTTAATATGTCAACGCCCAAGCGTCAGCGTAGCGCTATAAACATGCTAATGAGGCTCTCAGGAATACACCAATGGGGCGGAGGAGACTCGGTTCCGCATACATTCCGTGATCTTCGCGGTGGAAACGTCTATGGTAGGTTAGGTGGGGTGGGAACAAGGGTGGCCGAGAAGGTCAGTGTCGACTTCCCGGAACTCCCCGTGTGTGTGAACATCACTACACCAAGACAGGACCTCGGGATACTCGCATCATCGCACGCGACCTGTGAATTCTCATCAGGCTCGCCGTTTTCTTGGGGCTTTGACCTAAAAGTCTTGATGTACACGCTTTATCGACGTGAAACCCGAAGCTTGTGTAGGATATTTCACAGCCGGAGAAAAAACTGCCGGTTCTCTGTCGTGGGCGTTATCTTCTGCGTGGTGTCATTGTTAGCTGTATAATTTCACTCACGGAAGGCGGCACCTGCCTGGCTCACTCCGGTGTCGCGAGCATGCTCTCCCTGAGATGGTCTACCTTATTCTCGTATTCGTGTCCGTTTTGTTGGTTCCCTCGTTCTCGGTGGACTTGATCGCCGTATGTATCTAAACCCCAACTTTATTTGACGTGTGAAGCTTCGTTTCATCTTTGATCCTGGGCATGAGGCCAAGGCCCGAGTTAGGCACTGCAACCCAAGGTATCATTCAAATTATGCACATTCAAAATATCCGAGATAAACCTGAATTCCATTAACGAAGAATGCATGAAATGGCCTAACTCCTTTCCCATTTCCTTCAGCACGCGGTGGTAATAATATATGCCAAGCAAAATGACAAACCGCTTATGTGGTATGTACGCGTAAACAGAACGAAGAGTTAGACGAACAAACCGGTTTCACCGTTGAAGGTATTTCACCAGTGTACGATAGCGCGCCTAGTGTCGGGGTTGAACCCGGTTTGCAAGCACAGGGTAATCGACTTTAGGATCTCGCTTGGGGCTTTAGCAACTTTGGGTATAGCTTGACATATCGATGCCGTTCTCCCTTCATAATATCCAAACCGATCTTCGGCAGGTATCTCGCAGTGGCATAGTGCCAGTACAAATTGCCTGAAACAAATAATAGGATAAATTTTAATCAAGAAATGCGAATGCGGTTCTTACCAGACATCCAGTGCTGCAGGCCAATTATCCATTTTTCAATATTCTGGTCTAGCTCTGACCCATACGAGGGCACTAGCTTACGGTTAGCCTCAAACTGGTCAATG
This sequence comes from Amanita jacksonii TRTC168611, assembly GCA_000497225.1. Lineage (NCBI taxonomy): Eukaryota > Fungi > Basidiomycota > Agaricomycetes > Agaricales > Amanitaceae > Amanita > Amanita jacksonii. Next base: position 381 of record KI547033.1, on the reverse strand, counting down.
CACTTGTTTGTCTGTCGTGCGCAGTAGTTCAAAGCATCCTGTAGGGTCATTCCCTCATGATGCATCAAAATAGTGATCAGGTTATGTTGATCATCTCCTCGCGCTTGTTCAATGTTGTAAGAAAGGATGTCCTAAATTGGATTAGCGACAGTAATCAGGATCAAAAAGGTACACTTTCATACATTTACAAATATGACGTGATCTACTGCGGCGAGTTTTAAGTTCTTCATTAGGGGAAGGCCGCGAATATGGTCGGGGAGGAAATATCCGCCAGCGAACTCGCTCAGGACTGTGGCTGGAAACATGCCTATTGTTAGGCGGCGGAGAGAGATGTACTCATCCATCGTCGGGATGTATTTACTGGCCCTGAGCTTCGCTTGC
>KI547032.1:19641-95728 GCA_000497225.1 Amanita jacksonii TRTC168611 | reverse complement strand
GAAACAATGCTGTCGAGAACCGTGAAAAAATGTGAATCACCGCCTGATCTTCCTTGGGCGTCCACCATGGTGAAGAGGAGGCCAGTGCCGCTGGCTATGTTTGGCATCCATTCATAAGATTTATCTGTTAGATGCAGAGGGGTTATTTGACCGTGTGGTATGATAACCTTATCGCACGAAAGACATTAAGAGACTGCAACTAGTCCACAACCTAACACTCACATAGAAAGTCGCGGGTAGACTGGCCTCAGGATCATACTCTATTAGGTAAGGTCTACTCAAAAAGCACGATAAGTAGGGTATTTGAATTAGGGATGGCTATTTTACCGGCATTGTTGTGGGGGATCATTTGCACCAAATGAATATGCTTGGCCTAGGAATGTGAGAACTTTCACTAACGTTGGATTTATTGTAGCACTGACCTGGTGTTGTTGTATTACAGGTGCCACCCTTGGAAGGCCCTACTGAAAAAGTGTTCGAAACGCCACCTGTCCCGAAACCGCCGGCATCCGACATTACGAAGATCATTTTCGTCCCCGCTGTAAACGGTATTAGGACAGAATATGACCCATCGCCATTGCTAAATGCCGAGTCTGGGATGCTGATGTTTCTGGGGACATCGTTATCCTGATATAGACGTAGGAAGATGGAGAAACGGAAGTAGGGCGAGGGAGCGTACCGGCATGAGATGCAAAAAAAATGGAGGAGTACCACCTGTGGCTATCAGCCATCTATGAAGATTAGAGGGCACATTAAGACCTACCCTGCCACCTAACGGTCACATCATCGCATTTAGTGGGATCGGTGTTGTCGAATATGAAAGCGAGAGAGAGATTTTGGAAAGAACAGAAAGTGATGACAAACCCAAATACATAAAACCAAGGTCGCATGTTAAATACAAGGGTAGGCGGTGGGGGAAGGTAGGAAATTTTGACATACATGAATGATGTGATTTAATACTTCAAAGCCTGGGCATAGCTCTAAGACAAATCAAATCAATGGTACTCTCCTTCCTCCATACCTACAATCTGATACACACCGCTTCAATGTTACAGATATATATTTAGGGCCAATTGTACTGTCTTCTCATGGCGATATTTGATGGTTAATATAGCATGTGATGTGTGGTGGTGCAAGAGTCTTGTTAGTATCGTCTGGGGGCGGTGTATTGACGTGAGGTTGATGAACTACCCCATGTATCAGATGGTGAGGATGTCACGTCACGCGATGGTAGTGCGAGGATCCTTAATGGTTGTTGATGTCCTCTGGCAAGGCGATGTGTTCCTGTGAGTTTGATGAACTATCTGCGCTGACGGTCCCGGGGCCACGTCTCAATCGTGTGGCTGTGGGCCGGCCCCCCAGAGATATATCCGAAAAGCTGGCTTTAAAGTAGACTGGAACATTCAGGGCAACAACCACTCCGTGCTCTTTTGAGAGGTGACCGCTGCGGCTGTGGCGGACAGCAAGGTCAGGGATCAGGGGGAGCAGTAGCTTACAACATTGCACAGATTTAGATCCAAATGTATGACTATCGCCTTTGAATTGCTTATCTGGGGGGAACGACAGCCCTGCCTAGGTCTGACTCTCGGGTTTTAACGCCCTGACGGACTGATTTACTCGACGCTGGGGATTGGCATTTTGTTATGACGAACAAACGATGATCACGGGTTACAGAAAATTCCCAGTTTGCCCCTCTTTCAAGCAGCCTAATTGTCATAGGATAGTTTAGCAGACGCGTTCGCCGTATTTCCATTTCCGGATATTAAACCAGTTGTAGGGACCTAAGATTCTGGGCTATATCCCAAGGTGATAGACGATATACCCATGGCTTGGGTACGAAGCGTTGGTGTCTCAGCTTCAACTTCCCAGCTAAACATTGATCTACAGATGCGGGAAAAGAAATTTCGTGAACCAAAGATGGACAATATCATGAGAGAAACCAGAAGAGCAGAAATATCGAAATACGTACTGAGCCCCCCTGGTAACTAGGAAGTTTTGGGGGTCTGAATAACCATCGACCATCAATACATTTGAAACTCTAATGATGATCCGTAGAAGGCATCGGCACACCGCCCATCATTATGAGATGCCACTAAGACGAACAAGAGCCTTGGATGGTTGAGCTGTCCTCCTAGCGCGGATTTCTCTGTACAAGGGGGATTCCGAGCCGTCAAGGAGAAAGCAACCAATAGCGTGTAACGAGGTTGTTTCTGCGGCCTTGATTTAGACCAATGAAAGACCTTGATCAGGCGAAGCAGACGATGATAAGGTTTACATGCCTAACAATACAAACGGGCATCACAGGCCCTGTGAGTGACCATTCTCAAATCATCATGCGTCAATTCCTACGGAGATCAAGTATTATTCACTTAGCTGGGCGATCCCCGCGGGCAGTGTATCGTGTGTTCCAGTTTTTCTTGGAACGGGGAATGCTTTGGCCGGCCAGTGGCCATCATGAAAATGTGTGGCAGTTCCTTTTGCTGGTTTTGTACAATTAGCATACTTTGGCACACCTAAGAAGGGATGCAAAAGGATAAGGGTACATGCCTTTTTACAACTTTTTTCTACCTTTCATACACCGAGGTAAAAGGATATTGCAAAAGGAGACGCACATTTTACTGATGCATACTTGGCAGATTACACTGCCTGGCACAGCGTGTCTGACATATGCATGATATTTGAACGATAAGATACTGTTACAAATATCTTGGACAAAGCGCGTGCATCTCCCCATACTGCGAGCGCGCCAAAACGTCTAGGGATAGATAAAAGCCCAAGTCAACGTGGCTGAGGTCATTATCGAATACTAGTATGCCATCATGAGTGTGTGTGTACTGTACATCAATAAATAGTACATAATTGTTGTCTAGAATATATGAGAGCAGGCTCAACAAGGATTCCTGTCCATCTAGCTATTCTACACTAAGATGATTGTCCAGAATGGTGGGTTCTCTAACCTGCAGTCCGATACATCAGCGTCTCAACGAAGCCAGGCTATTGGAAGCGGAGGCCGATTTTCACAGTATTGCGGAGGGTGCTCCATTGGACTACCCGTTATTTCTGTTATGTCTACGTGCGTGACGGTCTCAAAAGGATGTGTAGTGCCGTTCGGGGTGATTTCTTGATTTTGGATGGGCCAACTCAACCCTGGTGATCCCGATCCACCGGTACGCTGCACGGTAAGACCTTGGAACGTTGGGGTTTCCTCGCTGGCATTCGACAGTGCGAATTTCCTTGTTGCTGCAAGCGGCGGTGGAGAAACTGAGGGTAGCGATTGTGTCACAGCTGAATTGGGGCGCTGTTGGAGGAAGGGAGCGGGATGGTTATGTGATCTGTACGACTGGCTCCTCTTATAATACCAAAAGGTGACTAACGATAGACACATCAGGGCGAAAACACCTAGCGATATGCCAATAGCGAGTGCTCTCTTCTTCGCGCCAGACAGATTTGCATGATGTGTACCTGAATTTGAAGGAGTTTGCGGTGGCGACGCTGAAAGACAGGAAGTATCATTCGTCGACTCAACAATTCGCAGAGGCGATGTCCCGCCATTTCTATTCTCCGAGTCGAGGACGGTGAACGCAACAGAAGTTTTTGAAGTCAAGTTAGCGGCCCATGTTAAGCTAGTCGATAGCCAGACGGCGAAAGAGGGCCCTTCTGGTATATGTACCTGTAAAAAAACGTCAACACTTTGGCTCTGGAAGTAGAAAGAACGAACCAGGAGCCTGACTGGCAGAACAGCAACGACAGGTCCAGAGTACAAAGTAATAGGATATGGACTTTAGTAGATTCGTCAGTTATATACATCTTCGTAGTTGAATGTTCAGTGTACAATATTCACCTGCATTGCGCTAAATCCGAGTCGAGAGAATATGTAAAGTCAGGAACTATTAAAGAGTGCACCTTATGAGGTATAATCTGTTTTAAACGTGATGTCACTTACCAGGATAAGTGGTGTTGCATTGTTGTCCACTGCGGGTCGGACCCACCGTGAAAAGGTCGGACGTGCCTCCAGCAAATATCCCAGTTGCATCGGACATACTCAACATGAACAACGTCTCTTCGGCAAGCTCAAGTTGTTGCATGGTATATGACCCTTGCCCGCTACTTTTATTATACGCAGAGGCAGGAATACTAATGTTCTTCATTACTCCGCCCGGCTAATTAATAGGTAATGTTAATAAAACCAGGACCGTCGATAACGTCCCTTGACCTAGACTCACTGGAATAACAAGCAGTTGAAAGGGTGGCTTTCCACCTAGGAAACATTTGACTATCAAGACAACGCGCCCCTGGAGCCTTAGATGATGCACATACCAAACCATGATAAGCTCAGCGGGTCACATTGCCCTGCTCGACCAACAGTGAATTCGAGTCCACAAGATACCTGAGAGATGATAGCCAGCTGCAGCAGAGTTCTGAGCCGTGTGGAAATCATGTCCCTGTTATCTTTGCCTGCCACCGTGTCAATAAATGGTAGCATTGACAGGGCCCGTATATATCAAGCTTCCGAGTCGGGCTTGAATCTAAAAAATCAAAGTGTAAGTGACAATCTATCCAAAATCGGGATGCCGGAATTACCGAGGTATCCATCTGGCAACGGGCAGTCCAAGTGGGTAGCGAGTCATGGATGGCGTGGCCACCAGTTCGCTTGTCGACTTAGGGTATAGGTCCTACGGGCTGCTTGCAGCGGGGTGCCAAGTCTGTTCTGGCTCATTGGGAATACGATAGGCATCGAACATATCCCAAAGCCTTGGTAAAAATAACGGCGTGTGGGTTTTCCATATGGTGCGCCCAGTAATACAACCATTTGGGCGCTGATGATCGATGCCGTCAACCCCTGGCACATGCCTCGCACTACTTTTTTTCTTAAGAGAACGCCATATGTAAGCATCTGTCCCACCATCGCATCGATGAATAAAGGAAAGCGATGCGCTCACAGAGGATAATATACGCCTCTCATACGTACCTCCGCGCTCAAACTTCGTATTTGACGTCGCTATTTCGGAAATGATCAGTGTCAAATTTTGAGGCTAGTACTAGCCCGTAGAGTACACAACCGTCAATCTATCCTATGTGGCCTGAGAAAAAATTTACCAGAACTGGACTAAGATCCCGCTAGCTAAAATACGTGTCAAAAATTTGAGTTACAATGACGAAACAGCAGCCAGATTAGTCCAAAAAAGTTAGGTAAGGAAAGTAACATGGTATAGAACGCACACAGTGCTATGAATTCGAGTGGGGCGCCATACTCGATGGTCTAGCGTATGGCAATTCGGAGGATGGATCTGCAACCGAAAGTGGGGCACGATGCTCCGAATACATTGGAGGCAGCTCCACAATGCCGTTTTCGTCTGGCTGGGGGACACTGTCCTCCACGTCCGTGTGGATAATGAACCTGGGCGGCGGCTGAAGTACTGAGGGTCCTGCCATTCTTGTCTTCGAGCCTGTAGAGGGACTGGAGGTGTTTGTGATATACGAAGTCCTAGTCGACGTCGAGCCGTCACCTGAAGCGAATGGTGGCAGTATTGATGCAGGTGCCTCGTGCGGGTTGGATAAAGGAGGAATAGTCGGATCGAAATCCGCCACTGAACCGGCCGCCGAGTATGGTTGATAACCAATTGATTGGTATTGACTTGGGGTTGTCGAGCCAAACGGATTCATAGGCAGGGGAGGGTAGGGTTGGAAATCGGTTGCAACAGTAGATGTACCATAAGGATGCGGTTCAGGAGCCGCGCCAAATACATCGTCACTGTAGCCAGGTCGGCTCTCCCTGTGAGTGGAGGGCGGTGGATACGTGTAAGGCTTGTCACGTTTTCGGCGGAAGAAGTACAGAGCCATGGTGAGCACCATAGCGAGGAATAAGACGGCACCTATTACAGTCCCTGCAATAGCGCCGATAGAAATTCCACCATTGCTTGTACCACTGCTGCTGGTCGGGCTCGAGGTACCAGTAGTCGAGGTGGCGGTTGAAGTCGAAGTCGCTTGGCCCTTCGTCGAAGATGGCGAATTGCCGGTTAAGCATGTAGAGTCATCACTATTACCGACTCTGGTAAGATCTGAACTACCACCTTGTCTTCCTTGAGAATCTACCACGAAGAAGACAATGTCAGTGCCAGAGGCTACGTTGGCTGCCCAGTCATAGGACGTAGAACCAGTTGGTGGATTCAGAACAAAAGATTGGCCATGTGGTATAACGCCCTGAAACCAACGTGAGTTTACATCTAGGCCATAGCTTCAAAACTCACATAAATAGTCACAGGCTGGGAGGCTCCATCGTACCCAGATATTGTGTACGGTCTGTTCGACGTGTGTGATAGGTAGGGCGATGTTAATTAAGATTGAATTTTTTTTACATACCGGCATTGTTGCAAAGCAGTGTTTAATTGATATGTGAATGCAACACCTAGTATAGTGAGAACTTTGGACGGGTGCTGGGTATACCACAGTACAGACCTGGTCCCGTTGTATCGCATTTGGCACCACTCTGGGAGGCTCCTACAGTAAGGACGCTCGAAACGCCACCTGTCCCAAAGCCTTGGGCATCCGACATCACAAGAAGGAATTTACCTCCTTGTTTATATGGTAACTGCATAGAATATGACCATTTTGCGTCGCTGGATGCTGAAGCTGGGATGCTGATATTTCTGGGGACCCCGAAAACCTAAAATAGACATGAGGAGTGCTAACAGCAGAACCAGAACGAACGAGCGTACTGGCACGAGGTGCAACAAGAAGGGGGGAGCACCGCCTATTGCTATGAGCGATCCAGGGAGGATGGTGCGCACGTTTTAGGCTTACCTTGCCATTTAATGGTGATGTCGTCGCATTGGGTGGGGTTGGTATTAGAGAAGCTGAAGGCCCAAGCGAAATTTTGGAAAGAACAAAAAGTAATGGCAAGCGCAAGTACACGAAACCCGGACCACATGGCCAAAAGGAGCGAAGGTAAAGAACGGTGATGTTAGGGAAAGACAAACACAAGTGGAAGTGCAATGCTACCAGGCGACACTGGCAGATTGCGGTGGACAATCAATTGCTTACGTTACATAACAACACATCGATCTCACGGCCCTACATAGACTCAAGGCAGGAACGGATCCCAGAAATCTCGCATAGATAATGTATTGCTCCAGCACATAATTCTGGGACAAACCAAAGCCTTACAAATCGAAAAATCATCGACCCATTTCTTTCACGCCCATAATCTGCTATAAACTGCCTTTAAAGTTGCAAATATGCTTTTGTTGGACCCCGTTGTGACCTCTTTCTTGCCTGTGCTACTTGATGATAATGATGATAGCCCGCCATGGGGCGATGGCATAGAAGTCTCTGGTAGTGTCGGCATGGTCTGGGACGGTGGAGCACCGATGCGAGTTGAACTATCCTTATCCAGTACTGGCAGTGCCGTGCCATTCGAACGAACATGGTAGGTGTTGCCTATCACGCCTTGCTTGGTACAATGTCGCTTCGCCCTTGTGGGTGGCAGATTCATACCTGCAGGCACGGCCGGAAAGTTTTCTACACCACCACAATGAGCGACACTCTGCGTGGTAATGGCCCGGCTGTTAGCAAAGGGCCTCTTGACAAAACTAGGGTGTGGGGCATTAGAGGCAAGCATAGGGATCTCGTTTGTAGGCTGTCCACCGCCCTCTCTACAGGTGATCACTCTTCCGACAGGAAGTAAGCGTTTACGGCCGTGGCGCACGACGGGTTGTCTAAATGGATCGTTTTTTATGATGGCGGCCGGAGCGAGCAGAGGCTGATGACAGTATTCAAAAGAATATTCGGGGACGAGCGTGGTAATCACCTTTGGTCCATCCACGCTTGGCTGGACAGAAGCAGCAGTTGTGCTCATTTGCAGATGTTCGTTATTCGGATGATGGAGCTGACAGCTTCCAGGCCGAATTGGATGGCGCTGCGCATTTAGACTTATAAACCTATTTGGCTTTTCGTCACGTTCAACGTCGGCCAGAGATTCGTATCTTGAACTCAAAAGTCCATGGGTATGAGCCCCAGGGATTCCTGGTTTGTCTCTCTTCGACAAGTGACCTGTCTGCCGCAGAATAGCGTTAGCAAGTGCTCCTGTCGAATATTCTTTTTTCCGATCATTGAGCCCCTTGTAAGGACCAAAGATTCGGGATCGAAAGGCGCCAGAAGATACGCCTTTAACATGAACACTAGGTGCTGTCCGAGCGCATTGGGAGGTCGGCTGGATGTCTGGTTGAAGGGGCCCAAAACTGTCCTTGATTAAGGAACGATGTCTTCCAACACTGTGGTGGCAGGCTAATTTCCTATCCTGGGGAGAAGACACTCGAACATCCCCTTTGTGGATTTGACCTTCAGACGCAGTAGCCGCCGCGGTGAATTCATCCTGTTCCTGACCAGGACATCTAGAATTGAAGTCAGTGCACAGATCATGTGCCCAAGGGGCTTCTTCAGGCCCTCGTCTGTTCATAACAAGAGATACTTCCGGGGGCTGTGCCCAAATGGAGCCCATTAACGAACGGTGGTAGCTAGTTTCTGGTGATTCAGTTTGTGTGTTCTTATCGACAGATGTCTTTCTAAGTACTAGTGGTTTCTTTGGTAATTGAACTCGCGGCTGGGCAACTGAACCTAGATCTTGTTCAATAGGTAATCGGCTCTGTACAGGCGGCATCAGCAGGCTGATTACTTGGTTTCGCCGAGGGATGACAAGTGGGCGGGTATTCGGCAGCACAGCGGATGTCTTGATTTGCACATTGTTGACAGGAGATAAAATAATCGAAGGTTGAACTTGAAAGGATGTTGCTTCTGCCGAAGGTGAAGGTAGATGTGTGGAGCCCGAAACCTGGTTGAACTGTGAGGGGTTCCCTAGGTCGGGGAGGCCACTCGTTTCAAAGTTTGCATCCGATGTATTGACAGGCTTTTCAACTGCGAGAGAGTCTAGTTGAGCAAGAGGTATACGCTGTAGCTCCAGGTCGTTGGTCTGTATAGAAGCCTGCTTAGGAGAAGAGTGTACGACAGGAGCCTGGGCCTGCGGTGAGTCTTTACATGTGGAAGGTACATCCCGGAGTCTAGAACATAGACCAAGTGGCGACGGTGGTCGAGAATGGCCTATATGAGACGACTGAAACGGCGTAGAAAATGCTATTGGAGGCGAGAATATATACCCATGTTTGTCAGTCTTCCAAGGAGAGAACGCGTTACTCAGAGGGGTCCGAGGACATTCAAATGTTGCATTGAGCGTGACAGACTGGCCAAGATCGGTGGCACAAGATGTTTCTCTTACGGGTGTTTTCGGCAGGAACAAGGGCATCGGTGGTTGAGGCATATAGACCAGACGATTTTCTCGTTTGAGTGCTTCAAATAAGGGAATTTCTTCCGTCCTTGGAAACCGCTCTGCCCTGAGAAAACTGAAACTAACTCAATTCAAACTTACACCGCTGAAAAGGCAATGCTAGAGTCCGTTCTCGCCCTTCTTAAAATTACCAGACGAGGACTAGTTTTGGCTCTTTTCTTCTTAGCTAGGGAGATGCTATAATGACTAGGCCGTGGAGAAACCTTCTTCTTGGGCGAGCGAGGGGGTTGCGTCTGGATAGCCTGCTGAGCAGAACGTTGAAGAGCCAACGCTCTTTTCTCTTCGCGAACGAGGTTGCGCAATTGGCGAGAGGACATCTGCCTCGGCTTTGGCCCACACTTGACCATCTTCCAGCGATGGTGGTCAAGGACAAGAAGCTGACGAGCGAGTGGGATGACATCATAAAGGACGCCAGTTGGGGTTAGGGTTGCGGCGAACTCCGAGATGCACTGTACAGTTTACCCAGCCACCGAGGACTAGATTTGGGCATTTACAAGCATTAGCAGCAACGACCTCAAGACTTCAAGGTATGCCTGATTGTTGCAGATCCTGTTGGCCATGCTCATAGTTAACTCGTAAACTAGGCGATGGGTTTCAGGCACAACAACGGTTCGTTTGTTGATTAAGAAATCCAGTTTCCAGTTTATAACTTTGAGGTTTACAGCCCTCCCCGTCAATCATTTCCACAAGGACTGGCAACGTCGCGTGCGCACTTGGTTCGACCAGCCAGGACGCAAGCTTCGTAGACGCAAAGCCCGCAAGGAAAAAGCCGCCCACCTCGGTGTCCGGCCCCTCACCCTTTTACGCCCTGCCGTCCGCGCCCAAACTGTTCGCTACAACCGCAAGCTCCGTGAGGGCCGTGGTTTCACCTTGGCTGAACTCAAGGAAGCTGGTATTGGAAGAAAAGAAGCTAGGAGTGTCGGCATCGTGGTTGACCACCGGAGGAGAAATATCAGCGAGGAGGGCAAAGCTTTGAACGTGGAACGACTCAAGGCATACAAGGAGAGGTTGATCGTGTTCCCGAGAAAAGCAGGCAAGCCCAAGAAGGGTGACTCATCGGTAGGTCTGGCATAGTTACTTCGTCGTTCTTCCATACTCAAGTTAAAATTAGGCGGAAGATCTGAAGACTACAACGACTCGTGCAGCTATTCCTATACCAGATACTTACGGTGCCGAACCCCCCAGAAAAATTTTACCGGAAGAGCGCGAGGTCGACTCATACAGGACACTCCGCATTGCTCGTGCCAATCTCAGGTACGCAGGTATCCGCAAAATCCGAGCGAAGAAGGTCAGTAGTGATTGTTCTATTGCTAAGCCTGGTTCTGACCTGCTCTTAAGCGGGAGGAAGAAGAGGCGGCGAAAAAGAAGTAAATGGAGTTGTTACACTTTTTTGTCCTGTACAAATTATCTTTGTACTGCATTCCATTTGATATGCCAACCCATAAGCATGAGCATGCAGTTCTATTCTATGCAAATTAATCAAAGTTCTAAATGACTGTCCTATGGGTATCGCAGTCTGGAATAATGATATATATGATCAATCAGTGCAGATCTTTCCAAGTCTTTTCCGAAGCAGCCAGTTTCTTTTCCAAAGCCTCCTGTGCTTCTGCTGCTGCCACTTTGCCGATTAGCTTTGCTTGCTCGGCTACGTCCTGAAGGACGCCCAGCACTTGTTTATTTCCATTGACAAAGCCAAACTCGGCATAAGTCAAGCCTTGCTCCTGAGCAAACGCCTTGACAAGTTGACTGGCACGGGCTAAATTGTGTCTGGGAAGGCGGGGGAACAAATGGTGTGTGACTTGAAGATGGAGGCCACCGTGAAGGAAAGCGAGAGACGGAGAGCATATTACATCAGTGGTTGTTCTCAGTTGTCGATGCGGAAATGATTCAGAGGGCCCCAAGTCCGCTGAAGACATGGAAAAATGAGACAAGACAATCTGTAAATTATGTGTTTGAGTAAAAGTGTCTCGCTGTGGGTGACGACTTGTCGACCTACCTGGACATGCAAGGGGCTCGTCACCGCATGGCTCACAAGTAGGTACACAAGAGCAGTGCGCCAGTTGCCGCAACCGTAAAGTACTCTGCCATAACATGACCAGAAGAATACCAAGCCAATGACCTCGAGGCGCCATGCCCAATTTCCGCCTCTCGCACGTTTTTTTTCTGAAGCTTTCTTGATTAAGAACGCGTACGACTGCAGATAGAGGTTGAAACGTCCAAAGAGCATAACAAGATAAAATAGATTGTGTTGGATGGAAATGACAATCTTCGCAAAGCGGTCAAAATGCATGACACGTTTATAATAGGAAGACCACAAGGATGTCAAGAAGACAGGAGAAATGGCGAAAAACGGAAGGTGCTCGATGTCGGGGTCACTAAAAGGATAGTCAAGAATGAGACAAGGTGAAAAGAAAAAATTGCATTAACTTACTGTGAAGGATGATTGGTCACCACTAGGGGTGCGAGTCAAAAAAGGATTCTGATCAGTTTGAGAAAGGTACTCACGGTGATGTATGTTATGATTCTAATCCATGATGGGGTTCAGGCCACAAAGGAAGGAAAGGACAGAGACTTACGTCAACCCACCAACCGATACTTAAACCTCCGATGAAATCACCGATCAAAATCCCCAATAGACGATCAAGTGTCCAGTTGTGGGTGACACCCATATGACCTAAGTCATGGGCGCTAAAGGCCAGTTGGTGCCACATGAGACCTAGGAAGACAGCGCTCGTGATGAACCAACGATGGGAATAGGTATAAGCGGAGAGACAGCCCAGGAGGATGTAACGGAAGACTTCTGGACCATATCCGGTTAGATATGGCGTCCTGTACAGTCCAGCATCGACAATACGTTTATGGAGTTGGCGATAGGCGTTTGAATGCTTCGTTTGAATTTCGAGTGACAAGTCGGAGGGTGGAGGTTGCAACGTGTCTAGAGTTGGCTGGTCGGAATTTGGTAAAAGCATGTCTTTTTCTACTAGTAAGACTTGAGAAGAAGGAAAATTTTCGGTATTAACGGGAGACCGGAAGGCATCAGCTTCGTGGACCCAAGAGCGGGTACCCTGACTGTCTAATTTGCGAACCCAGCCAGACATGATTGGGGGAAGAAGGGGCTCCCAACCGGAGGAAGGGACGTCAACACGGCCGATTGAATAACGTGGTATCAAAGAGAGGGTATCATCGAGATGGTATGCTTGAATCTCGTCTGTAGCGTCTCTGCCGACAAAATGGAGGAGAGCAAGAGAACCACCGGGATGAGCATCCAGCCAAGAATCAGGGATTCTAAGGAGATGACCGCTGTAGATGATGAGCAGGTCCCCGGCGAGGATACGGGCAGCGGCGGTGTCTCTGGACCAAAGAGCGGACATGGAAAGTGGAGACTCCTATCGGCCAGACACGCTATTTATTTAATTACTCAGTTTGCCTCTGAACCGCCATCTTCCCATTCTCATCCCCCCTCCCATGGCCGCCGTTAGACTCAAGTCTCAACACAACCATAAGAACTCCAATCCTTTCTCTGACTACTCAAAACCTCCCCCTCCCCCGCCAAAGTCTTCCAAGTCTCCTAAGCCCTCCTCAAGGATGCCGACTGCTGTTCCAAAGTCCATTCCACCCAACGATCTTTCCGACGCCCTTAGAGATACCGTTGTCCTCCGTGATAACACTTCTCGCGCTCGCCCATCGAGAAGCCAAACTGCCGCGTATGTCTCTTCCTTCCCTTATCGGAATCCTCTCCACCTGCCGTTCTTTCCCTCCACAGAACTCCACCTAATGCTTCCAACTCACATACCAACACCCGTAGGTCTCAATCTCAAGACTCGGCGGGAATGGCAGAGAAGTCTAAACAGAAGCGTGGCAAGAAGGGCTCTCAACATGCTGACGTGATTGACCGCCTCGACATCACAGGCGTTGGCCCTAGTGAGTGCTGACCCACCTCAGTATCCTTTGTTAGTCCTTATGTATCCTCGCCAGTGTTTCATCACGACGGTCCCTTCGATGCTTGTGCACCATCACGCAACCGGCAACGGAACATGGCTCCGATTCACTCTTGGTCACCCGTCCCTGGTGATCCACTTGCCGTCACTCGTTACGGTGATAGTGCGTATCCAGGCGCCCACGCCTACAGTGCTTTCTCCAACGATTATCCCGAGCCCCCCAAGAAGAAAGTCGATGCCATTGCTGAAGCATGGGGTATGCACGAGCCAGAACCCTTCGAGGAATTTTTGGCAGGAGGCGGAAAAGGCGATACCCCTTCTAGTTCAATCTACAACGGCCGAGACTCTCACGGTCGCACCTCCAGGCGGACAAGGGATGGCCGGGACGCAAGGGAAGTATACAAGGAGTATTTAGATGATGGGCACGGGCAAAATACCGGAACTAGCTCTTCTAGACCTCGCATGACAACCCGCCGTACCGTCCCGCCGCCGCAGCCTATCTTTGTCCCAAACCCCGTAGACATGGGTGCCGAAGTATCGCCCAACCCGGATCTACCCAAACGTTCCAAGTCTTTGATGCAACGCATTAGACGTATGCGTGATTCTCCCAATGTTCCGGTTGGTTCTGACAATGAGGCTTCTTCAAACCCAGGCTCGCCCACTGAGCCCACAACTCGTCCTACTCACCGACCTCAGAATTCCTTTTTAGGCCGTTTTGGAGGCGGACCCAGGGGCACTCCCCCTTCAAGTGCTGGGCTTGAGAAGCCTGAACCTTACGTCTTCATTGACGCACATAATAAGCAATTGCCCGCAGCCCCCGGCGACCCAGCTCTCGATGTCCTTCCAACAACGCTCTATGCCGATCCTGGCGCCCCTTCTGGCGGTGCAGCCCTCGGAAGGAAGACTAGTCTCATCCAGAAAGTAGGAAGGGCCGTCCGCGGGAAATAACCTACTCACGCCCCCGAGTATCAAACTAATCTCTGAAAACCAAATGTATTCGCATCTTTTTTCTTTCGTTTCGCTTCTGTCTATTTCCCTGGCTCTTACTACCATATACATGCTCTTTGACTTTTTTTTTACCCTGTATAAAGATACAGTTGACCTCGTTACGGCCAACTAGGACTTTTCGTAGTAATTCCTTCCTTAGTTTGCTGTTTGTGCATCTCCTTGATGACGTTTGATGGGATCTCGTGTACCCTCCTGTCATTACTGTATCTCTGTTTCAAATATTGTATGTAAGATACAAAAGCAACTTTATGTTCTGGCATTGATATCCGCCGCTCTCAGAGCTTGCTTGACGTCGCTAATCTCTACTTCGTGCCTGTGAAAAATTCCAGCGGCCAAAGCTGCCTCTACGCCCGTCTTCTGAAACACTTGCACAAAGTGATCAGTCGACCCTGCGCCACTGCTCGCCACTACCGGGATCCGCACGCTTCCCTTGACTAGGTTGATAAGATCCAGATCGAACCCCAGGCCCGTCCCATCACGGTCGATGCTATTAACCAGAACCTCGCCCGCTCCCAGTGTCTCCACACCTTTGGCGAGCTGGACGACTGACAGGGGGCGAGCTTCTCGGCCACCTGATACCGTGCATTGGTACCACCACGCTTTTCCGCGTTCGTCACCATTGGTGCCACGAATCAGTTCCTCCTTGTAAGGCCCGTCATATGTCTCGGAATCGACGTAGACACGACGTGGGTCAATAGAGACGACCACAGCCTGCCTGCCGTACACATGTGCAATTGTCTCGATCGCACTCGTTCCATCTGACTTTCCACGCTCGCGCAGCAGGCGTTCGACGGCGTAGACCGCTTCAGATCCAATGCTCACTTTATCCGCGCCCGCGCGGAAGTAGGCACCAGCTACCTCGAGTGCGCTGCGCTTCGTGCCGTCGGGATCGACAGTGTCCTTGATTCCACCACCAATGGTCAACGGGACAAACACGCACTCGGCCGCAGCACGCACGACGGCAAGCATGGGTTGATCGCGGAGCGGGGAATGGCGGAATGAAGTGATGTTAAGCAAGCACAGCTCATCTGCGCCTTCGGCAAAGTATCGCGTAGCGAGTGCCACGGGTTTACCCAGGTTCCGGACTGCGCCGGCTGTTTTGGCTGTGGTTGTCTCTGCCTTCTCGCGCACGTCGTACTGATCTCCTTTGGTGACGACGAGATCACCTTCATCGTTCGCGCGTACGTCCATACATGCAATGATCCGTTTCGTCAGTCTGTCCCGCGGATGGAGTGGACGAGGGATGGCCCGCTTGTTAGTGGTCGATATCGACCCATCTATTTGACGCAACCATGCGTCGATGAGCGCGAGGCCGGCTGCTCCTGACTTCTCCGGGTGGAACTGCGTCCCGAATACGTTGCCCTTGCGAATAGATGAGATAAAAATTTCTTTTCCATACTGTGTCGTTGTGTGTGCCCATTCAGCCGATTCGGGGTATCTTGCTGGATCGTAGATCGCATGGTATGAATGGACGAAGTAATAATAGGGTGCGTCTGTTTCGCCCGGTTCTAGACGCTCGGCGGCATTCCATCCCATGTGAGGTACTGTCTTGTCCGAGGTATTGAACCGACCTATGGGGGAGGGTATAATTCCGAGTCCGGGTGATGGTGACTCTGCCGACGATTGGAACAACACTTGCATGCCAATGCATATTCCAAAGTAGGGTCTTCCCGATTGAACATAGTCCCGCAAAGGTTCGAGGAACCCTCGTGATGTGAGATGGGCAATAGCCGTTTCAAAGGCGCCTACCCCAGGGAAAATGAGCGACTATGAACGAGTTGGCATGATCTGTATCATGACGACGGCGAAGTAGAGGACTGACATCGGCTTTTGCAAAGTCAGCGGGATCAGAAATCCATGTAAAGGTGTGTCCGAGCTTTGTAAGGGTATTTGCTAGGCTCTGTACGTTACCAGCGCCGTAATCCAGGAGGTAGAGACCCATGGTGGCAGTAATGAGTCACGGCAAACAATTTTTATCCCAAATGTGATCGACAGTGTAATTATAGAACTAGGGTGAAGCTGCCCATCCAAATTTTTAGCTGACTCATTTTTTGATCCCCTACCATGTCCAGCCCGATAACTATTGCCATTCCACGTCAGGCTGCGCCCTCGTATTCCCCGAGCAGTATATCTAGCATTCATGAACACTTGAAAAGTGTACGGAAACAAGAGGGATACACTCACGCCCCCCGAGTGCTTCATCCGATCGATAATGAAGATATCAGGGTTTTAGTACTCGAAAACATTAGTCAGGAGGCTGTAAAAACTTTCCGAACAAAAGGCTACCATGTGGACCACTATAAGCGGGCTATGTCCGAAGATGAGCTCGTGGAAAAAATTGGCTCGTACCATGCCATCGGCATCCGTAGCAAAACCAAAATTACCTCTCGGGTAGTTAAAGCAGCGACTAAAGTGAGCGCCCCAAGCCGCTTTCTACAATAGCGCTAAAGTTTCATGGCAGTTATTAGTGATCGGATGTTTTTGCATTGGGACAAATCAGGTTGATCTGAACGCCGCAGCCCACGCTGGTATCCCTGTGTTCAACTCCCCGTTTTCAAACTCTCGCTCAGTGGCGGAGCTCGTCATGGCAGAAGTAGTCGCTCTTTCTCGCCAGCTGTTTGAGCGTGCTTACGAGTTGAGAACGGGCACATGGAACAAGCAATCCAAGGACTGCTGGGAAGTCCGCGGAAAGACGCTCGGCATTGTAGGTTATGGACACATAGGTTCCCAACTATCCGTCCTCGCAGAAGCATTTGGCATGCGTGTCTTGTTCTACGACATTATTAATATCATGCCTCTCGGACAGGCACGCCAAGTCGATTCATTGTCCACTCTTTTGGCCGGATCGGATTTCGTCACTCTTCATGTACCCGAACTTCCAGAGACTATCAACATGATGTCCAAAGGCGAGTTCGCCAAGATGAAGAAGGGATCCTACTTTATCAACAATGCCCGCGGCACTGTCACCGATATACCCGCGTTAATCGAGGCTCTCAAATCAGGCCATTTGGCTGGTGCAGCTCTTGATGTATTTCCTGCGGAGCCAGCGTCGAACGGGACGCCGTTCGATAACCAGCTCAACCCTTGGGCCTCCGAGCTATGCAACATACCCAATGTCATTCTTACCCCACATATCGGAGGTTCTACGGAGGAGGCCCAACGAATGATTGGGGACGAAGTTTCTCAGGCAGTCATGCGTTATCTGGGTTATGGTTCTACATTCAGCGCTGTCAATTTCCCAGAAGTTGACCTTCGGGCTATTACGCTGGAGCAGGGCACTCACATTCGTGTATGCCATGTGCACAGGAACAAGCCAGGTGTGCTGAAGCAAGTCAACGATGCCTTGTCTCCATACAATGTGGAGAAACAGTACTCGGATTCTAGGGGAGAGGTAGCTTACGTTATGGCTGACATCGCCGATGTCAGTCCACAGGACCTCCATCGCCTACGCGAACGCATCAGTGGAACAGATGCCAACATACTGACTCGATTCTTGGTCTAGAATATTTCTCTTTCTACTATTACGCTATTTACCTGCATTGTACACTATAAAATAGCTTCATCGCGCGGATATCTGGATAGGCACTCAACTGACATCCATAAACTACCATTCAACTGGGTTGTATGATTTCCAAAATACAGTAGCATTCCTTGCAAAGGTCATTATCATGATGGGTATCATGCGATGTACAGGCGCCCAAGACTCTAAGTTTATTGCTCCTCTTCTGGATCGCCGACTCCTCCAGGAAGGATAGCAAACTGGGTCTCCATCTCTGGTAGGCACGGAGAATCATAGATCTTGCATGTTCGTGTGTTACCGCGGGCCTTCTTGAATTGTAGTCTTACGGATGGATCAATCGTCTATCATCTTCCATTATTATTATTTAATCATACCTTGTTGTTGTTGCGTGCGCCATGATGTTGCCCCCAATAGGTTTCTTCTCATTGCCTGCGTATGGGCCGGCAGCTGCGTCGGGTGTTGACATAACCTGATTCGTTACTACCACAGCAATGCCGAACTGTCATACCGGTGAGCCGCCTGCGCAACGTGTACGAACCATAGTCAAACCTCATCGGCCAGACGCTGCAGCGTCCTCAAGAATCTTCCCAAGTGATTCTGCCGGGTCGACAGCTCCCCTCTGCCATTAAAATCGGTGCGGTATAGAGCTGTACACGAGTCCACAATTAATAAGCAAAACCTTGGAAACTAGTCGTTATCACTGTTGTTGCAGAGCTGAACAATAACGTACCTAGATTCGGACATGAGAGCGCTTGCCGTAGTAAGTAGAGATTGCTGATGATCTGCGTTATATGCTCTGGCATAGGCAACATTGTCCAGTACTTCTTCTCCATTCAATCCATATCTTTCCGCCACGGCCAAAAGCCGGACAGGACGAAAGGTGCCCTCCGTGTCAATGTAAAGGCATTTGCCTTCGCCACCGCCCATGCTTACTGGGAGTTGGCAGGTAACTGCCAGAGTGTGACAAACTTGAGATTTTCCAGTTCTGAACTCGCCGAAGAGCTCGGTTATAGAACCAGTTTCAATTCCGCCTAAGGTATATTGACTTGGCATAACTGACCATTTCAGAAGGGTGCATATACTTACCTCCGAGGAGTGCATCCAGTTGCTTCGAGCCAGTTGTTATGTGCACAAGCTCAGATCTACGCGCGTGTACTTCAGTTGCGCTTTGAAATCCTAGCGGAACTATCTTCTGAGCTAGAGGCGATGAGAAGTGAGTCTCCTGAAAGAGCAAGTGACCAGTACCTTCTGTAAGTATCTTGTCTGCCTTTTGGTCCGATATCCCTTTGATCGCAACAAGGTTTTTCTTCGGCGTAAATGCAACTGATTCGACCGTGTGGAAGCCAGCATCAGTGAGCTTCTTGATGTCATTGGCGTGGATTCCGGCCTCCTGAAGTTTGCTGACGAGTAGAGGACCGGTTGATTGATATTCTTCGTTTTCTTCGACTTGAGAGTCTTGGGGTGCTTGAGATGGGTCTGACATGAGCCTCGTTATTGCAAGACTGCGTTGAGTCAAAGAAGGCGCGTAAATGGGGCGCGTGTCCTCGTGTTGATCACGTGTGCGTGATGCGCCTCTACCTTGGCATACGTATATATTACACAAGTTGTAAGGTATTCCATTCATTTAGACAAGTATTTGCTTCCCCAATACCCGCTCAAAATACTGCACTGCCTTGAAATCTAATAGCAAATTCCGCCATTTGAGAATTTCGTAAACATTAAGATCTTCCGCCTTCAGGAGCTTGACTTTTGGAATATTTGCGATTGCCCTCTCGAGACCAATACAGGGTCTCTCTTCCCCCGTGACAAACAGCGTCTTATGAAGGCCGAGCAAGTCAACCACCTGAGCCAAATGCTTGGTCTTGCCATTCGGCCAGTCCAGATTTGTTGTTACGCCGAGTTCTCGCTGCTTGACCTTGCTACTAAGAGCAACTCGCATACCCATTTGTATAACTTTTCGGGGGAGCTTGGTGCTAAAATCACGAGGTTTGGGGCCGAATGCAACACCACCACCAACGAGCATAGGGCTTTGGCCATCCCCAAGACGCGCTTTTCCACTTCCCTTCTGGGGGCGAATCTTTGCGCCGGACCCTCGTACCTCACCACGAGTCTTGGTGCTTGCGGTTCCTTGCCGTAGAGAGTCAAGATAGTGAATGACACATAGATGCAAGATATCACGGCGAATGGGATGATTGAACACAGTCGGATCGAGAGCAATGACGTTGTCTTTGTGTGGCGGTTCAGAGCCTTCAGGTCTGAGTGGCCGCGTTAAGGACAAGTAAACGGGTTTCGCAAGTGGTTGGGCTAAAGAATTAGAGCAAGTTGAACGCTTGACTAGCAAACGGTTTCATGGTCCTCACCAAGGACGGGAAGAGGCCCAGCTGGACTAGGCTCTGCGGCAGTTGTCATTGATGCAATGAAGAAATGATGTTGTCTGAGCCATGGGGCCGGCCTTGAAGCAAGCTTAGGACACAAGGTGATCAATTGGCGTGGACTTGACAAGTACATGTTAACTTACGGCTGAGCGCAACATGGCAAATTTCCCCGAAACGGCCGATCAGGCAGAACGGAGACTAAAATGGGAAATGCTTAGTCATGACAGGGTCGGGAAATGCCGGCCCAAAACTGGGCAGGTTTCGCAAGCCACCGGTTCACGTTTGGTCAACTAACAGTTTCGGCGCCGGCCTCGACGACATCAAGCGCAAGGTATGTATGATACAACAGTTCTCGTACATTTAATTTTATTCAATCGACGTTCTAGACTTAATACAGCCCAGCCGGCTCAATTTTGAAAATGGCATCATCAACAAAGGCCGTACAAACGTTCGGCAAAAAGAAGGTATGTTTCTCTACGATCCATCGACTCAAGCTATTTTAACAAATTCTAGACAGCAACTGCAGTTGCACATGCAAAAGAGGGCCGCGGCCATATCCGTATCAATGGTTCCCCGATTAACCTCGTTGAACCCGAAATTCTGAGACTGAAGGTTTACGAGCCTGTTCTAGTGGCTGGCGAGGACTACTTCGGCAGCGTCGATATTCGTGTGCGTGTGAAGGGAGGAGGTCACACATCGCAGGTGTATGCGATCCGTCAGGCCATTGCGAAGGCACTAGTCGCCTTTTACGCCAAATATGTTGACGCTTCCAGTGCGCTGGAGCTGAAGAAGAGACTGGTTGCATATGATAGGACTCTGCTCATCGCAGATCCTAGACGGATGGAACCGAAGAAGTTCGGTGGCCAGGGTGCTCGTGCTCGCAGACAAAAGAGGTGCGTGTCTCTGTTCCTTGAGGTTTTCTCTGAAGAAACTGACTTCATGACAAAGTTATCGTTAAGGATGGTTTTCTTTGTAACCCTACATTCGTACATGTCATTGTCCATGATAACATGCATCGTCTATGGCATATAATAAATACCTATGCAATGTGTGACACGGCGTGACCAGGCAGTGATCACATACCATCGACAACGTCACTGGCATACGTTATTTGCGTGTTTGACCATTCGAACGCAACCGTTACGCGTTTCGTTCTTTGTCATCATTCTTGAAAATAATTTAATTTCAAATATCGATGGCAGAACCTTTGCCAACCCAGGTTCAGGATCTGCCTCCCGTATTTCGCGAAGATGGCCACCCGCTTCGGGTGTTCGTGGAGGCGTGTGGTATCGTGAATCGCCCAAAGCTCGTGAGGACTCTTAAGGTACGTTCTATGCACTCTTGCACAAGTGGTCCATTTTATGGATGCTGTGGTACAGAAAGCTGGTGCAGAAATCTCTATAGATCCCAAGCAAGCGCAAATAATTCTAGTTGACTCAAGAACGTACGATGGAAGGAGATTCATCCGTGACTGGGGTAATGATACGAACAAGGTGGTCTTGGAATATACTTGGGTAGCCAAATCCCTTGCTGCTGGTAGAGCATTGAAAGAGCCCGATCAATGGGGGGGCTGTTATGCCCAGGATGATGGTCTGCCCTTGGATGCCGACGGAACCTTTGATGACGAACCCGACCTTACTAGCAAGTCAGTAATTTCTCATAAATCAGGCTATCAACAACTG
Organism: Amanita jacksonii TRTC168611; assembly: GCA_000497225.1. Taxonomy (NCBI): domain Eukaryota; kingdom Fungi; phylum Basidiomycota; class Agaricomycetes; order Agaricales; family Amanitaceae; genus Amanita; species Amanita jacksonii. The sequence goes on along the minus strand of KI547032.1, from coordinate 73,868 downwards.
ATTGTTAACTAACAAGAAGTCCCTTGCCGACCCCTCGCGTTACACCTGTCGATACGTCTAACGCAAAGGGCAAAAGTCCACGCAGATCTCTAGTCGCCCCCGTCTCTGCTAATGCTGCTGAACCATCAACATCAATCCGCACACGACCTTCAAGCCGAGGGGTTATGCCCGGGGCCGCAACAGAGCCCCCAGTTTTCAGGACTCCTGAATCTCCCATGTTCCCTGCTACATCGTCCTCTTCAAACCAAGATGGTGGTTTACCCGTCGCCGCCACTAATCCCCAACAATCTTCATCGGGTCCTATGTCAATGCATGCGCCCAGTTTTCCAACTAGTCAACCCTTCCAAGCCAATGGAACACAACCTGTTGATTTCATGCAGCAACTGTTGCAAGCTAGTATGACTCAGCCTGTCAATTACATGCAACAGATGATGCAGCCTAATGTGATGACACCATTGGCGGCGCCTATGCAACTTTGGCAAATGATGAACGCCATGTTATCTCAGAACAATCCACAGTTCAATTCAGATCATTTTGCAATGTCACTCATGGATGCTATGAGAAATCATGGTATGGTGCCTTATCCGCAGACACAAGGTACTGTCCCCAACTTGCAACCATCTGTTCGGAACCCTTCCAATCCTCCCCAACCGAGTTATCCTTCGAATACACAGAGCGAGGATAACATGGTGTATACTCCACGGGTACTGAGCCCTCTTTCAATTCCCGTCGAAGATTCAAGGAGCAAGGCTCCATCTCAAAAGGTTACACGCACAGGACGCCGTCGACGGTCACCTTCACCAGTTGAGCCTCCTTCTTTCTCCACCCCGCAGGTCAAGAAGCGGAAGCGAAGAGGCAAGTCCCCTGACAATCGCCGAAGGACGATGACTTTTACTGGTCCCTCACATCCCTTACATGCCCCAAATCCTCCATCGCCGATGTCCTTCTCAAAGTCCTCGCAAAAGATTTTTGTTAATGGTAATGAGGAACCTTTGTCCTTTTTTGTTCAAATTGACCAGCCGGGTCGGTTTAACCTCGTCACGTTGATCAAGGTCTTCACATTCTACCATTCTTGAAACTATAGTGACGTTCTTTTTTTCTAGAAAAATGGAGGCAAGATCGAAAGCTCCCAAACATCAGCAGACTATGCTGTCCTTTATTCTCAGTCGAAAACTTTCAAGGACCTCCTGAAGTCAACCATGGAAGCGGGAAGGATAGCCGTTACCGCATCATTTATCCCTGACTCGGTGCAAGCAGGCGGCCTAGTGGATGCAGAACAGTATAGGCTAAAAACCCCAAGGAAATCTACCAAACGGATAACCCGGCGCGACTCATCTACGGATGTCGAGGAACTCACTCCTGGGGAAGCTGCTGCTGCTGCTGTCGTGGAGCAGCAGAAACAAGCTAGTAGTCAACAGAAGCAGGGGAGGGGAAGGCAGCCCAGAGGACAGAGGACAGAAGCGGATGCGAATGGCCATGTCGTTGTCAAAAATGAACCTGAGGATGTCCAGGCGATCTCTGAGCTACGGTTAAGAATACCCTCTCCCATTCCACCTACGCCGCAACCAGAACAATTTAACATCAGGGGCCGCTCCAAGTATTCCGATCTTGAGCGTGAATATACCCTGAAATATATCAAGGTGCTCATGGAGCGAGATCATATGATGTCAAGCAACGCGATGGCGAAGCTTCTGTATCGAAAGGTTGGCAGAACGGCGCGATACATAGCATGCACTAACACATGAAATTCATGGTATCCAGATGCCACATCATACGCTGAAGTCTTGGACATCCTACATCAGTAGTTACCATATGAGCGAAGAAGTCGACGTGCTTAGAAAGAAGGCGAGCGCGACACACAAGAAAGCAATAGCCGCAAAGGCAGCTCACTTTGTGAAAGAAGAGCCTCAAGAAGTTAGCCTGAGCGAAGGCAAACCTGACTATCCAAATGACGTGGACATGGATGCCGTCAGACAGCAGGATGAAGAAGACGACCTGAATGCGATATGTACCTTCTTTGCATATGGCGGTGGGGACGAACAAAACAGAAACGCTGCTCGGGAAGATCTCTGGGGGCAGCTGAGTAGAAGAGTAAATTGCCCATCCTGCATCACTATCTTTGGAGACTAAATTGGTTTTCAGGCAACATGCAAAACAGCCAATAGTTGGCCAAACTTCTACGACCAGCATTACACCGTCATTCAAGAACGGTACACGAAGCTAGTCGAAGGAATCACAGCAGATCCAACACAAAACAATACAGAAGGCCCTTCATGAAAATAGGATATTGCCTTGACGCGGTTCAAGTACCTATTTTCGTACGCAGAGTATTTAATAGTAGCACCTCCTAATAAATGCATAATGCATCAAGAATTGTGGTATGTGTGGTGTTGAGTCTATCTTGCAAAGCTGGTCTATTCTGCTTCTGCTGGCTCTACAATGGGTTTTATTGGCTGTTTAAAGAATGATTTTCGTTTCTCCTCCCGTGAACGCCCTGGCTCGCCAGCAAGCTGTCCTGAATAGTCAAAGGTTCCCATCGCTGCACCGAGGACAACACAAGAGCCTAGTGCCATCGGAATGGACCGAGCTATCGTTTCGCATAAGATGCTTAATCCCCAGACGAGTAAGAACGAAGAACGAACCTCGGATACCAGCCAAAAATCCGGCAGCACAGGCGCCGGCTGCACCGTTAATAGCATCGTCCTTTTGCCTCTCGTTAGCAACAAATGATTCGGTTAGAGCGAACGTTGCCCCCATTGCAGCTGTCAAAACAATATAGTTATTCTTCTGAATTCGCCGAGAACTTTTCGAGCTGGCGTACCAAAAAAGCCGATAGTTCCACCTGTCCGCGTAGCAAAACCGGCGGCACCATGTGAATGTGTGCCCAGGGCGTTTTGGATAGTACTGACAAAAGCACCTATGACACCACCCTGTAGGCCAACTTTTGTGGCATATTGAAGGGGGGGTTTTGGTTTGAAAGCTTCCGACAAGGAAGACTCGGACATGTTGGATGAGGTGGTGGAGGCTGTCGGGATGAAACAAACTTGTCACTACAAAATGTGAGAATTCCGATCAGATGCCGCTCGTTCCTTCGTCCAGGGTATGGCCGAGCAGTGGCAGCAAACGGACTCTGGTTCCGCTTGTCCATATGAATTGACAAGGAAAATAACGGTTAGTCCCTGATACATCCCATTCTAAGCCTCATATACAAACATGCGTACGTAGTTCAAAAAGTTCAAAGACACAACACTCCAAACTGTCGTCCCATTCCCATGGACAAAGGACTCAATTGGGGCGCTTTGGGAAGGCTGTCGAAAACTCTCCGCCGATTCCTGGAACAATATGATCGCTGACCATGAGGACGCTGTGGCGATCGCCACTGACTCATCTGTCGAGATTTGTTTTCTACGTAAAAACCGATTTGTTAATCTCAGACTACCCGCGGTTAGTCTGGTCATCCTGACTCTTTAGTCGGTATCTGAATACCCACCAAGGTACTTGAAAGAACTCAATCTTTGCCATCCGATGCAGTTCATTTGGCATGGGTGTTATCCCCATCGAACCCATACCACCCTTTACTCGTCGTTACGCGTCTCCATACTGTTTTCGTACTGAACGTGGTGAAATCCGGATCTTGCTCCTGCCTCGTTGGTCACGGAGGAGTGAGTTTACCTCGAGATTTTGTTCCTTTGATGCGATAAACGGAACACAGGCCATCACATCTATCGCCGTCCACCCTATCCATCCTCACATCTTTGCTACAACGTCCAGGGATTACACGACGAGAATATATGACCTCCGTTTTCCTCCTCGGACGGAGGATGACGCCCTGTACAACCCTTCCTGGGCACCTATAACTGATTATCCTAGCCGGGCCGGACCGGCTTACGGTCTGATTATGAGCGAAAAGGAAGGCGAAGGGATCGGAAGGTGTGTGATAGTATTAACAGGGGGTCTAATAGCTCAATCGGGGGGACATGCAGCCGCCGTTCTCGGAGCTGTAAGTACACACGGAACTTCCAACCTTTGAACCTGTTGTTAATCAACACCCAGGCATTCCATGCTAACAAACCCTTGATAGCTACATGTGGTGTAAGTTCCAACACTACCCAGGGTAATCACTGTGACGTCTCTGAATTGCATCATCTCTTGAAGCTGGACCGTGCTGTCAAGATCTGGGCGTTGCCACCGACCCTTGATTCCTCGCGGCTGACGAGAGTCGAGAAACCGATTTTCAGTTGTATTAGCATACATCGTGCTCGTGTGCTGTCAGTCAATTGGTAAGCTCCTCCACCGTCGCATCATGGATAGCGTCCCACAGAACTGCGTTCTCAGGCTAGCCGAAGATGTCTTATTGTCTCATGATGCCCCCACAGTTCTGCGCACCAACAAGGAAAAACCCAATAAGTATGTCTCTGAACCAGGAGAGATTATCATATGGCAGTGGCTAGGGCTGCAACGCTTTTTCCCGCCCAACCTGGCTACCCATCAACAAGTTCTACGTCCCGTGTCGAGCGATTGGATGGACAGCAGTAAGCGCAACTAAATGACAATAGCATTCTTCTCATTGAAGAATAACGGCGTTATCCACTTCAGGTTCTTTCCGCGTTTTGTCCAGCAAGGCCATACCGCACCCAACAGGAATAGCAGAGTTAATAACGCCACATCTACATTTGTGCACGTTGCGCCCACACCATTCATTCCCTGCTATTTTTGTCCTCCTCACCTTCCCTACTAATGCGTGGGCACGCCTGATGCACGTTACTCAGGAGTTTAAGGGCAATGATGCTCCAAGATTTTTATTCGACCAAGAATCTACCGTTATCAGCGAGGGAAAGTCCGGTGATCAGATATTATCGCAGGGAAAAGATATTATCACAGGTTGGTTCATCAGAATCGAAGATGACTCTGTTCCAAACCTGAGCACATGCGCCATGACTACCCAAGGCAACATTGTCGGAGCAGGATCAGAAGGGACGTTGTGGACATGGACAATTAAGTAGATAAGAGCTAGCTTTACTAGTGCTAATCGTTTAAGGAGCAAATGAACAAAATAAGGTACTGCTCTATGTGAATTCCCTCAATGTCCCAGTGTAATTATGCCCAGAAGAATGATGGATCTGATGACGATATGGCATACAAAGTCAAATGAATAGTCAGGTGAAGTTCCACCAAGATTTTCTAGTCCGAGAACGCCCGCGACTACGGCTGCGGCCCCGGTGGTCCCTACTCTCGCTCCTACCACGGTCGCTACTGCTAGTGCTTCGTGACCTTCTGCGGTCATTTCTATGTCCAATCTCGGACAACCGCTGGTAAAGGTCATGAGGTAGCACATACTGCGGCGCTGCACCTGGTGGAACTGGAGGAGTGCCTGGATTGATGGCGAAAGGTTTCGGTGCGCTGTAGCTGTACGCAAGAGCAGGTCCTTGTCCAGTGTGGTGCGGTTTCATAGGGTCGCTAAAAAGGTGGATGAATATATGCGAAATGAAATAATAATAATAAGAGCCATACACGTACGTGCCAGGGTTAACACCTTGTGGATATGGCGGGGCACGGATAGGTTGGGATGGATGCGGGTTGTAATACGGCATAGACTGGGTAGGGCTGCCAGCAGGTGCAGACTTTTTTGTTATTGTCGATAGGGTTGGCATTTCCGTTCCCATGAGGGTAAGGGAATCCATTTGTTTAAAGCGGCCGCAGCAAGGATAATATTAAAAGGCGAAGACGGCACGTTGACGCAATGGGGAAAATGATCGGATGGCGGGGAAGGAAAGAAAGGACTCAGTTTTAGTAGTGGCTCTAGCAGAGAAAAAGAGACAAAGCGGACGTCAAGGATCTCGTATTTGGGGGGGGGAATTTAACGAGAACCTACTCGTATCTCAATAAAAGGGACGACGGCTCACCAGAACGGCAGGCTGTCCTGGCCCTGCAGGTCCAATGTAGGCGTATCCGGGAGTGGGAGCGGGAGCGGGAGTCGGTGCGTAGGGATATGAGTACGAATAATATGGTGTAGAATTTGGTGGTGGTGGTGGTGCAATGAGATAGGTCGTCGCCGAGGCGGACGAGCGACGAGACCTGTGCGATCTGCGGGATCTTTGAGACCTTTGAGAACTTGGAGGTGAGACAACCATGAGATGGGGCGGAACGACCGGATACGATGGTGGTGGAGGCACAGGGACATGCCCCGGCACAGTGAAACTTGATGTATTAGGCATATGCGGGTATGGAGGAGATACAGGTGGTGGTGGAATATATCTATTAGGGGGATAGTTGACCGAACTATAGCGGCGGTGCACGTTGTAGTAACCTGGACGATCGCGTGCATACGGCTTCTTGGCACTGCCAAAATAATCGTCCATACCACCCCGATAGACGAGGGTTGGGGCGGTTTGAGGGACTGGAGGAGTCAGTTCAGCTCCAGATGCGAACTGGGGTCGGTAACGCTCAGTGTCATTGACCCAGCGGGATACACCATTAAGCTTGGCCATATAACGATCGTAAGCCTCGGGGGAGTAGTCGTACTCCGTCATGGTGGAGGATGTGGGAAGGGGAAGAGGGCGGGAGACAAGCGAGAGAGAGAGAGAAAAATTGGGGGGATTATATAGAAATTCGGGCAAGAGTATGTAAAATAGTTACGCAAGTGAGGTAACTAGAAGGCACAGTCTATTCCTGGCAATAGGCTGTGTTAATATTAAAACAAACCCTTCCTCAACCGTCAATCCATCTAATTGTACAGCTCAATCACGCCATTGAGAGATCTCGTGGGTATCTCAGGAGAAATGTAGCGCCGCCCCAAACCCCTGCTGTCCGCAGCCAGATCCCGCTCCGTATAGGATACTACAATACCCCGCCTTGCCAATTCCTCCTCCTCGCGCTTGGAGTAAGGTTCGATGACTCCGTTTGTTGATTTCACGGCTATTTCAGCCGGAATAGCATTATCACGTTTCGCCGGTCCTTCCTCGCGCTTGTAGGGAACGATGTCACCGTTTATTGCCTTCACGGGAACCTCTTCGGGAATAACCCGCCTCAAGAGCTCCTCCTCCTCACGTTTGGAGTAGGGTATGATTTTACCATCAGGAGCCTTCACGGCTACATCCGCAGGGATTTGACGTTCAATGATACTAATCGGCTCAGCCGAGCGAGCAATTATATTGGAGCTCTGCATAAAGCATGCTTTGTCAGATTCTATTAGCCCTGATTTGCTTTCTCATAGCACAAACCTTTCCTGAGAGCGGTACGGCTTGTGTCTGCCCTACCAGGAGCAGTGCGAGAGAAATAAGGAAGGTGGCACGGGCGAACATTCTGGATAATAGGCGAAAATCGAGAGAATGGAGGGTGTACGAAGAAGGACAGGCGCTGCCTGGTAAAGTGAGGGAAGAAAGAATAACCTGGGGTGACATTGGAACCTGTTCGCAGTATATATGTGGAGCTGTCGGTCACTGACACAGGTCGACAACAGTTGATACTGATCCAGCGTTGGCCGCCCGTCTCCATGTCTACGCCCACATACCCGCCTCTGCGTTGTCACGGCGAATAATTCATCTTATGCAACGGAAATCCTCCACAAAGAAACGATTTGAACTTTGAGAAGAAAGGTATAATTACAGTCCTATAAGTTGCGAATTTCCGGAGCACTATCTAATCCCATTATAACGACGAGGAAATAGTCATCCGGGGGCAGTGCCGGCGTTTTTTGATGTACGACAGAAAAGGCAGTGCGTCGAAGCTGGACACCGAGCCATCTGTCTGTCAATAACGTACAAAGGAGACTGTAACTTAGGTAAGAGCTCAGTTTCAAGTCCGTAATGAAAGGTGTTCGATGTTGATACCATCCAATCCTATGATCAAATGTGGTGATTTGGTGGGAACAGGCACCGTCCTTGTACTTGCCAAAGGGCGATGTCCGGTATCTCAAGTTTCCGACAAGTCACATCGGCACAATCAGGAGATCGATATCAGGAGCGGAAGCACAAGGCTTGCAGACACATGTGTATCGTAGGGTAAAGATCTAAGCATAATCCAGCATGCTTTTATCATCTCAGCCGATCCATTCTGAAAGAAGCCCTACGTCTATTCCATTGCCATACAATGGAACCCTCGTTTAATTGTGTTCAACCTTCAAAATCGGACTATCTCTTCGGCGGCTTTTGTTTATCGCTTGAATGTATTACTTGGGCTTCTCATCAGTTGGGGTGTACGCCCCATCTTATTTTTACGGAGCCCTTTCCGCCGAACCGTACATAGAGTACGTACATCTTCTCACAATGCTTGATTTTGGTAAAAAAGTTGTCAATGATCGTATAAACCACAAGTATCCTGAACTAGATCCTTCCGTTAGCGCTCTTCTTTATCTACCCGATGTGACCGGGACGCCTTCCATTAGACTGGCACGGTAATCTTCCCGATACTGTACTTCACTCAAAGGCGCTGAGATCTGAGGCGCTATGCAACCGCTTGCGATGATAGAGGTGACCGTACAGTTAGGAGCACTGTAATAGCACCCAACAGCAAACGAGGAGCAATGTATTGTTAGAAGCAGCGAGAACAACGGGGACATATGAATGACGTTTGTGTCACGCGGTCAGCTTCTTGCCAACACAGCTACGGAGCAAACATAACTCGGGGCCGGGTCGGATATTACTTGCGTTGAAATGTGGTCGTGCAACGTGATGGAAATATAATCTGATTACATCCAGAGTCTTGTAAATATCCCGCGATGCCGAACATTGAAAGGTTGTCATAACCGCACACCATATGGCTGAAGGTACCTTAGTAAGCGTGTGCAGCAAATTGAATAGCAATCCAAAATTAGCTCAGGCGTTATTTTCCGCCGCACACGCGATATGCCCGATCCGAGGTTCGACAGGCTCAGAACAGACCCTCGCTTTCGTCGGCCCAAGAAGAAGCACTCAAAGGTCGTCGTAGACGATCGCTTCAAGGGCATTTTCTCCCAGGAAAAAAAGCGCAAGTCGTGATCTTACCTGCTCTGATTGGTGGTTCTGACTGACTTGCATCGATTAGGAGGGCGCGTCGACAAGTATGGACGACGAGTTTCTAAAACACACGAGGAGGATAACCTGAGACGGTTCTACCATTTAGAAGAGGAACCAGGACCTGACTATGCTCGCGGAGAGGCACTCCTTGAATCATCTGATGAAGAGGACGAACAAGATGGCAAAGACGTTGTTGATAGTAACGAAAGTGACGATAGTAGTCAGCCTGATGACATTATTACTATCGGTGGAGAATCCAAGGCGAAAGACGTGGTGGACGAAGAACGGGAAGTCAACCTCGACGAAGGCGATTTTGCTGATCTTGATGCGCAAGCCCTGGCATATAATCGTGCGCATCCGGAGGAAGCCGAGTCCAACCGCAACCAGGAAGGGCAACGCACACATCGACTGGCGGCTGTCAATCTAGATTGGGACCATGTTCGAGCGGTTCATCTGTACAGAATTTGCTCGTCTCTGGTGTCACCAACGGCTCCTCTGGTGTCGACCTCGAGAATGGCCAATAGTAACGGGGCTTCTGAAAGCACACATTGGGTGGTGAGGGGACAGGTCCTTAGCGTGCGCATCTACCCGAGCCAATTCGGAAAGGGGAGAATAGCGAGGGAGGAGAAGGAGGGCCCACCAGCGGAGATTTTCAGGAAGCGCAAGGATGATGAAGAAGTCGACGAGAAAAATATTTATGATGTCGCCGACGAGGTGGACTATGACGAAGATGCGTTGAGAAAATACCAACTGGAACGACTGAGGTAATTCAATTAACTCTGTATCTTTTGAACTACGTTTATGTCAAACGTCTAGGTATTATTACGCCATTATCACCTGCGATACTGCCGAGACTGCGTACCACATTTACTCAGAATTGGATGGCACCGAGTTGGAACGCTCTGCAAACGTTTTTGACCTTAGTTTCGTACCGGATGGGATGTCATTTGATGAGGAATGCAGGTGCGCTCTTACTTGCACATAAGCCATGAAGCCACATGACACGACGAGTTAGGGACGAGGCAATGGCAGTAGATTTAGGTACCAACTACAAACCCCTTGATTTCTCCACCGATGTGAGTATCTCGGGCAATTCATGAACCTTTTGGGGGCTGATATCTGTCTCATTTCACAGGCGCTTCGGCACTCCAAGGTCAATCTTACCTGGGACGACGATGATCCAGAACGAAATCAGATAACCCGTCGCAAATTGACACGGAAAGACATTGAAGAAGCTGACTTTCGTGCTTACCTTGCGTCATCATCTTCAGGTTCAGAAAATGATGGAGAAGGTGCAAACCTTGGGGCCGCAAAACGAAGTAAAAAAACTCTCGAACGCGAGAGACTTCGTGATCTGCTCTTAGGAGGAGGCAACGACCAAATGCCAGAAGGGTGGGCCAAAGACAAAGCTTCTGACGATATAGATATGGAGATCACGTTCATGCCTGGCCTTAGTGGGGTGAAGGGTGACGGGCACCAAACTACATTAGAAATGTACCAGAAAAAGATGCGAGAAAAGCGGAAGAAGCGCAAGGAGGCAAGAAAGGAGCGAACTGCCCTGTCAGAGGACGATAGCAAGAAGGTCCTTGGAGGAGATGAGTTTTTCGCTCCTAGTAGCGATGAGGGGTCCCATTCAGAACTAGAGGAAAGGGAGGGCGGTAAAAGCGAGAAGAGCAAAAATCCACGAGGCAAGACCCCAGTCTCGGCGGGGGAGCTTGCACTATTAGTTGCTGCTGATAATCCAAGCTTGGAACCCAAACACTTCAACCTCAAATCCGTGATAAAATCAGAAAAGCGTAGGGGGAAGAAAGGGAAGCGGAAAATTGGAAGTGATGAAGAGGACGAGCTACAGGAGGACTTCACTATTAATGTTTTTGATGAGCGGTTCAAGGCCCTCCATGAGGATCCCCAGTTTGCTATCGATCCTAGTAACCCAAGGTGTGTATCCAGTTCGATTTCGTGACGATGTGTAAATGCTTAGCCATTTTTAGATTCAAGAAAACGAAAAGCATGGGTGCTCTTTTGGAAGAACGGCATCTAAGACAACAGAAACGTAGAGAAGAAATGGAAAGTGGCAGCTCCAAACTTGCCACAGTACCGGCGGAGCAGGGCATACATAGCTTGGTAGAGAGCGTTAAGCGGAAAAGCGCAAATGCACAACAGCGTCAGGGCAAACGTAAGAGGCTATGATGTATAGCACCACTTCACAAAGTACATAGATAACACGATAGCATAAACTTTCAAGCTACATGACCTTATCACCGACTCCTTATGAGATCTTCGCATTGGAGAAATCGAGTTCGGGATGCGCAGCCTGGAATTTCTTGAGCGCCTAGGTGATCAAGTTAGAGCAATCATAAGGCTGTGTAGACTGATCGCACCTCCGCCTTCTTGAGTTCGTCGGAGGTTGGCTTTCCCATTTGCTAATATCAAACATAAGCACAAGCAGCGACAGTAAACGGAAGGAGGTCTTACTCGTTGCTGGTTGTCGAACTGAGATGAGGTTCCTCAAGTTAGCAAGTGCTACGGTGGTGTACATCAGAATATCAGACCATCATTTTCTCAACCAAACCCCTAAGGAAAGTCAGCGCATCTAAGGTTGTTGGTCATTGCGGCGCCTACCTTGTTTCACCATCGAGATCACTTAGTTTGCTGTTCGGGGGCTCGATTTTCCTGGTGTTAATCTTCGGATGGTGGGTCAAGACATTCTCCCACCAGGTTTGCTTGTTGACTTTCTCCAGGTGGACGTGGACAGCCTTTTGGTCCTCTGCAAAGAGCATTGGTCATACGAAAATAGTGGCACGAAAAATTTATACGCAGAGTCCAGGTGCTATCTTCTATCTTAATCTCCTTGCAAAGATCACCACCCATGATGGGCTCTTGGCCTTTCAGTCCGACGCTGAGTTTCTTCTTGTCGATGGTGACAACGAGATCTCTAGCGCGGGTTCCCTTTGGAACTGGAACTATCACATCCACATCCCCTAATTCTTGAGTCCAGGAGTAAGGCAACGCTAGGTTGTAGGGCGAATGTTAATGCATCTAATAGCTGTTGCCTGATGAAAGAGACAATATTACCAGCCTGTTCTTCCACCTCGCGCAATCTATCAGCTTGATCGCGGGCTTCTCTCTCTTCTTTAGGGAGGTTATCGTAATCAGTATCTGTTGTGTCAGTCATAGATGGTGTCGGCGCTTACAAGCACATGGTGATTGGTGCCTATGATCCTAGTATTTGCGACTGTTTACTACCTACTTCAGGCTCCCTCGCCTCTCCTCTCGAGGTTGTGGTCTGCGAGGATAAGGGTAACAGCAGCGGACTACTTTGCTGCAGTACGTTCTAATTGTCTCTAGCTCGTGAAATGGCCAGCAGTGATGTCTGGTTAGATTTCCAGGTACGAGCGTCGGGTATTGTTTAGGCATTGAATTGACTCGCGATAGCAATTCCGTCATTCTATTAAGATGAACACTGTCGACAAATTGAAGCATATCATCCAAGGCATCAACGAGGAGTGTCATCAACAACTAGCAAAGTCTGGCAAGAAACAAGAAATCATTGAGAGGATCGAGACATTTCTTGACAGCCTGTATACGCGTGTAGCTACCGACCAATTCTCCAGAGTAAAAGACGTCGTCCACCAGGTCAGAAGCAAAGGACAGTAAGTATATGCAACTTGCGCCGTAGGCGTGGCTTGCAGCGACTCTTGGGTGCTCCAGTTGTTTAAGATTGTGTATGACCTTCTCCTTGTAGTTATCCCTCAAAACGATACGCCAACCCCTCTTTGCCCCCTTCATCGAACACCTACAATTCACTCGGAAAGACCTCGACTTATGATCCCTCTAATCCTGGCCCAAGCACTATGTATAATTCATATTCCAGTCTTCCTCGCCGGCCCCCTGGACCCACAGTGCCACCAAGTTCCACTTCATCATATGTGACAAAAATGAGTCCGTCTTATCGGTGTCTTTGTAAAATATTAACTGCACAGGTTGTTGCAGACATCCAGTTTAAGGATTCGCCGTTTTATGCTATTAAAGAAGCTGTTTCACGTGTTACTGAATGCCCAGGTCCGTGGGTGCTAATGATATGCCATACATCATTCATTATGGTTCTTAGAGTCTACTGGTGCCTCCGATCGCCGACAAGCGGGTTTTGATTTCCACCTCAATAGTGATCAGGTTACGAAACTTACGGCCCCAAGGTACCTGGCTTGAAGTCGGTTGCAAGTCGTCATCTAATTGCTATTTCCAGCTCCAATACCCAACTTCGACTCTTCTGTACTTCATCTATCTTCTATGCAGGAAGCAATCCTTATTCTACGAGCAACGTCCCTTGTCTGATAGAGTTTCCTCCCACCTGCGAAGTCCGCGTTAACAACGTGCAGTTATCTGCCAACCTCAAGGGCTTAAAGAAGAAACCTGGCACTGCGCCACCGCCCGACATTGGGAAGCTGGCCAAACTCACGGCGTCTAATAGGGTAGACATGGTGTATCTGAATACTCAGAATCAACAAGGCGTATCTCCAAAGGTGCGGCCTCTAGTAGAACCGAGGACATTCGGCTGACGTGAAGTAAGAAATACTACCTAGTAGCGATGCTCGTGGAAGCTACGGGTATCCCAGAGCTTGTCGCGGATGTGAAAACTCGGTACAAAAGCAGCGAAGAGATTCACCAGCAAAGTAAGCACTCATCCAGCTCTCTCACCCTGGTTTTTTTCTGAAGTCATGGGATACAAGTGTTGCAAGCCACAACTGATGACGATGATATTGTTGCGGGACCTCAGAAAATGTCATTGAAATGTCCGGTACGGTGGTTTCGATGTTCTCTGGTCGAACTGTAGACTCATAGGCTGCGTTATATAGTTAAGCTTCGTACGCATAGAAACACCAACCCGATCCTCAAAATGTGTACATTCCCAATGCTTTGATGCCATGTCATGGTTTTCTGTCATGGAACAAACCACAACTTGGCTATGTCCCGTTTGTGAGAAACTTCTGGATTGCAAGGACCTCATAGTTGATGGGTGGGTGTTAGCCCTTCTTTCCCCTGTGGCGTTGTTGAATGATGCATGGCAGTTATTTTGATGGAATCCTGAAACAAACCCCATCTTTGGTCGAGGATGTTATTGTCGAGCCTGATGGAGAGTGGCATACTGCAGACAACAAACATGCTTCAAAGGCGTGGAAAGCCTCTCACCCACCTTCAATCACCAATCAAGCTATATCTCCGCGGAAAGGTATAAAGACAGAAGAATCCCATGACCATCTCCTGGCAAAGCCAAACGCTCACGAAGAGGAAGCGAAAGCCGCTAACGTGGAAGTCCTTGTCCTTGACTCTGACGAGGATGAGGATGAGGGCCGCGTTAAACACGAGTTGTCGCCCTCTCAAGCCTCTTCAATGAATCGTTCATATGCCAGTGTGCCACGAACGGAAACCGAGGCATCCCTGTCGCAGCAGTCAGATGTCATCGACCTGACAGGAGATTCATCTGACGAGGAGGAGTCCCCCACGACCCAAGTAGGGAAAAGGTCAGCCAGCGAAGCTGGTCTTTCTCCAGTTTCACCAACGGAACCAATATGGAAGAAAGGCAGGTTCGAACATGAACATGGAACCCTTCCTCCAGTGGCCCATATTACAGGTCCTCCCCTTGCATCATTACCACCTCGGCCGACGCATCAAAACCATTCAACTCCTCTATTACCTTATCCGCCAGGCGGCTACTCGTATCCTGGTTACCAAAACCGACAAGGAATACCTGGCTCCGCACCCCAAATACCTCTAGCTAATTCATACTTGTCCCCGCGACCGTCTAGTAATACTGCGCGGTGGTCGTGATTATGGGCATATTGATAATCACCACACCCTCCCACGTGAAGAGTATTGTAGAGTACACTTTCTCGTAATCCTCGGGTCTTTTGACGTGTATTTGTTCGGCTCAAGCATAACAGTGACTACACCCATTGATTCGTATTTCGGAACGCAATGGGATTGGGTGCGATGTGTGAGGCAATGTTTGTAGTTCTTTCCCACGCAATTTTCAGACACGTCGGCTTGTTGTCGGGAATTGGCGGAGATCAAAATGTTCCGGTGCTTTCCGAAGGGCTTTTTGACAGGGCGGAAAGTTTTATAAACGCCTTCACAACAACTTTACCTCGCATCCTCCACTCATTCCCTTTCCTTCCTCAAAAAAAGATGGCCGAAGTAAAAAAGAAGGGCAAAACCCCTCAGGATTTCGCTAGTCCGTATTCTTTCTCAGGCATTATTATTTTTTTGCTTACCGCTCGCGCAAACAGTCGATTTCTTGATGGGTGGTGTGTCCGCTGTAAGTTTCAAGGTCATTTTTTGGGCACACGACTGACGTTCCTTTCCTTCAAGGCCGTCTCGAAGACCAGTGCGGCGCCTATTGAGCGTATCAAGCTACTGGTTCAGAACCAGGATGAGATGGTATGAATACTCCTGGCTTAAAATGGACTTCTCTAACCATTGTAACAATAGATCAAGCAAGGTCGTCTCGCAACACCATACAAGGGTATCGCTGATGCCTTTGCTCGTACCTACCGAGAAGAGGGTCTTATCTCTCTCTGGAGAGGAAACACTGCCAACGTGATTCGTTACTTCCCAACGCAAGCTCTGAACTTTGCCTTCAGTGCGTATACACTTGTATGATATATTCAAGCGGCTTACACCTCGGCAGAGGATTACTTCAAGTCGCTGTTTGGCTTCAAGAAAAGTGAAGGCTACTGGAAATGGTTCGGTGGTAACCTCGCTTCTGGTGGTGCTGCTGGTGCCACTTCCCTACTTTTCGTGTACTCACTCGACTACGCTCGTACTCGTCTCGCAAACGATGCCAAATCTGCAAAGTCTGGTGGCGCTCGTCAATTTAATGGTTTGGTCGATGTTTACAGGAAGACCCTTGCATCCGATGGTATCGGTGGCCTTTACCGTGGATTCGTACCTTCCGTGGTCGGCATCATTGTCTACCGTGGCCTGTACTTTGGTGTCTATGACTCGCTCAGTAAGTTGGCGTTTTTACCGTTGTATATCCAATTTCCTAACACGAATCCACAGAACCCGTTGTTCTTGTTGGTGCTCTTGAGGGTTCTTTCCTAGCATCATTCCTCCTCGGCTGGGGTGTCACCACTGGTGCTGGCCTTGCTTCCTACCCTCTTGACACGATTCGGTATGTTTTATTGCAATTCGCTCCATGAAATCAATTCAATTGTCAACAGTCGTCGTATGATGATGACTTCCGGCTCTGGCGTTAACTACAAGTCAATGTTTGATGCTGGCTCGCAAATTATCGCCAAGGAGGGTCCCAAGTCCCTGTTCAAGGGCGCTGGTGCTAACATCTTGCGTGGTGTCGCTGGTGCTGGTGTCCTGTCACTCTATGACAAGCTCCAGGAAATCATGTTCGGCAGGGTCTACGCTGGTGGTTCTGGATAAATATTACTGAAAATGGACGGCTTTGATATTGCTATGACATACCGCCTATTATCATTAGACCTTTTGCTCTTTATTCTCATACCCTTGAGTATGGCTTGCTATGCTTAGGAATACCATAGACTAGTACATGGCTGGAATAAAGCGCATAATCACGATCGAATGTTGACGTTTGACTTGCTTGATATTCATCTGTCAACTTTGGTCAATGCGATGGCTTTTGGCCAAGTCTCAAAGTTTCATTGGCAGGAGGTACTACTCGCTCGTCGTCAATCTAAGGCCATACCAGGAACATTGCCTTGACGCCTGTACAAACGCTCTAGCAAACGGTGCAACTCGCATCGGTGTTTCATTACCAACAGGCTCCGGGAAAACAACAGTTTTTATTTCACTACTTTCCCGAATACCACCTCCGGTCACCAATCCAGCTGCTGTTCGTTCACTTATTATCGTCAACAGCGTAGAGCTCGCGAGACAGTCCGCAGAGCACGTTGTTAAACTACTTCCAGACCGGACGGTCGAGATTGAGCAAGGACCCAGACACAAAGCTTCCGGCTTAGCAGACGTGTTAGCTTCATGAGTCTGGTTGTCGATTGCTCACTAACGTTATATCCAGGACGATTGCTACCTATCAGACACTTTTAAGCAATGGCCGTATTTCCAAGTTTGACCCAAATGCATTCAAAGCCGTAATCGTCGACGAGGCACACCATGCTGCTGCACCTTCGTGAGTCTAGTCCTGTGAAAGCTGCATGCGCAGTTTACCTAGTTGCCCTTCTCTACCAGGTATCGCCGAATATTATCGCACTTTGATGCAGACGTAAAGAACCCTGATCCCAATTTTATTGCCCCACCTGTGAAACACAAGGTGCCTATTATCGGTTTCTCGGCCACGTTCAGCCGCCATGATGGTCTGGCGCTTGGGTCAATATTCGAACGCATAGTCTATCACCGCGATTTTTTGGAGATGATCAAAGAACGATGGTAAGCATCACGATCCTGCTTCCTTGACTACAAGGACTTATGGTTCAGGCTCTGCAATGTTCGATTTACATCTGTCAAGGCCAACCTCGACCTAAAAGCCGTGACCGTGAATGCCCGAACAGGGGATTTTAATCCATCTAGCCTGGCCCAGGTCGTTAACACAGGGACTATCAACGACCTTGTGGTTAAAACATGGATCGACCGCGCATGTTCGTTTTTGCGTATCCGCTATATGTGTATACTGAACTCAGTGCAGCTACCCGAAAATCCACGCTCGTATTCTGCGTCAACATTAGCCACGTGGTCGCTTTGACACAAGCTTTTCGTGATCATGGCATCGATGCAAGATATGTGTACGCTGGAACCCCGAACGCTGAGCGCAAAGCTCTCATCACGGCCTTCAAGGCAGGCGAATTCCCGGTTCTGTTGAATTGCGGTGCGCAAGCGCCACGCGTTATTGTAACATTGCTAATACAGGATATCAGCCATCTTGACTGAAGGCGCTGATATACCCAATATCGATTGCGTGGTAATGGCCCGGCCAACACGTTCACGCAACCTCTTTGCCCAGATGGTGTGTGATTTTATACCATTACTGCACTATCTGACCTATGAAGTAGATGGGGAGAGGCATGAGGTTATCGACTGGCAAGAACGATTGTCACATGATAGATTTCGTCGATAGCATAAAGCGCGTTCCAGGCGTTGTGTCGACTCCGACGTTGTTTGGGTTGGACCCTGCTGAAGTTGATATTGAAGGTTAGTATCGTCGTAGATATGGTGCCTGTCTCTTACTGGCCTTATCCAGATGAAAGCCTAGAAGCGTTAGAGAAGCGGAAGGGAGAATCGCTCGTCCATGATAGTCAGGGTGACATTCCCCAACCAATCTCAGTAACGTACATTGACCATGACGATCCCTTCTCTCTCCTCGAGGGGGGCTCTGGTGCCCCCCATATCTTTGCTATCAGCAAGAATGCATGGGTAGGTTGTGGAAACGATATTTATGTGTTGGACTGTTTAGGCAAGGGATACGTGCGAGTTGAACGGGTGGTTACAGATGAACGTGAGTTGCCATGAATCAGGGTATTTTGGCTATGCTCATGGCCCCACAGACACTGAAACCTACTATCGAGGATATTATACGCCGGCAATGTTGGATCGGTTGACAGCCTTGTCGTTCAAGACGTCGCCTTACATGCGAAGTCGACCAATTCTGACTGCTGTGAATCTGAGCGATGCCATTAGAGGATGCGACACGTATGTTCAGGCTAAAATTGCTCATGGTTCTGTAGCGATGAGGCGAGAATAACAGCAGCCGGCTCTGTTCTATTTTCTCATGATTTTGCTCAGATTGTTGCGTTCCGCAAATTGGAGGAACCAACCTGCATCAGATGGTCAAAGAAAACTGATAGAGAAGCAATGGCGTAAGAAACCAAGTCATGGCAATGGGTTCTCATCCGAGGAAGAGAGAATGCAGACAATCCGTAACTTGACTAAGGGACAGGCCGCGAACATTCTAACTCGACTGAAACATGGAGCACAGGTACGCTCTTAACGGGTTCTTTCTTTATCCCTAAGTGATTAACTATATAAGGCCCGATTTGAGAAGAGGGTAAAGGAGAACGCACGTTTGTTAAAAAACATGCAAAAGGAGCGGGAGCACCGTGCCAGAGAAACTGTCAAAGTTGGCCCATTACATGTAGGAGGTAACGACTTGAGTAATCTATAGCCGATTGGCGACCAGTGATGGCTCGATGACCTCATAGTCAAGTGATCACATAGTGTGGCGGCAATACTCTCTTGCAAACATCCCTTCACTTGATATGGCTGAATCCAAGCCCAAAGTTAAGAGCCCACGAGAATTTGCAGGTTTGCCTGCCTTTCGTATTGATGCTTGTTCACTGAACAATACGGTCGATGGCAACTCGTCTTCCAGTTGATTTCATGATGGGAGGAGTTTCCGCTGTGTGTTCCAATGTTAACTGGTTAAAACCCAAGGATTCATGTCCGAGCAGGCTGTAGCAAAAACAAGCGCAGCTCCCATCGAACGAGTCAAACTTCTCGTGCAAAATCAAGACGAGATGGTCTGTAACCAAGACTCGCACCGAAAGTCGACACTTATTCCTCAGCTATAGATTAAACAAGGTCGTCTAGATATTCCCTATAAAGGTATACTTGATGCCTTTGCACGGACGTATAGGAATGAAGGTGTATTGTCATTCTGGAGAGGAAATACGGCCAACGTCATACGTTATTTTCCAACCCAAGCTCTTAACTTCGCGTTCCGTGCGTAATCTTCCCAAGGAGTTATAAACAACTTGGACATTGAGCTTGTTTCAGGGGACTACTTCCGAACATTGTTTGGCTTTAAGAAAAGTGACGGGTTTTGGCGGTGGTTCGGGGGAAATATCGCTTCCGGCGGGGCTGCTGGTGCTACGTCCCTGCTCTTTGTCTATCCATTGGATTATGCCCGTACCCGCTTAGCCAATGATGCGAAGGTGTCTAAAACTGCGCAGGAGCGCCAGTTTCGGGGGATGGTGGATGTCTACAAGAAGACATCAACCTCGGATGGTATTGCAGGCCTCTATCGAGGCTTCGTGCCGTCCGTTGTTGGAATTATCGTTTACCGGGGCCTTTATTTTGGAGTATACGACTCTCTAAGTTCGCACGCTGGTGTGATCCTCGATCCGTTTACTGATAATTAATAGAACCTGTTGTGCTTGTTGGCCCTCTGGAAGGTTCCTTCCTAGCGTTATTCGGTCTAGGCTGGGGTGTTACAATCTTCGCTGGTCTCGCTTCATATCCATTGGACACCGTGCGGCAAGTATATTGCGAATGCGTGCAATATCCTACCCATGCTGACAGAAGATCAAAAGTCGTCGCATGATGATGACCTCTGGTGCCGATATCAAATACAAATCAATGATCGATGCCTTTTCTCAAATTATCCACAAAGAAGGGTACAGATCACTGTTCAAAGGGGCCGGCGCCAACATCCTCCGCAGCGTAGCTGGAGCTGGCGTTTTGGCCATCTATGATAAACTTCAAGAGTTTTTCTTTGGCAAAGTATATTCTGGAGGTGAATTTATTGATGCTCGTAGTCAATTCTGGCTGAGCCATTCATAGGGTCTGCTTGAATTGCGAGAGCTTAGGTTACGAGCGGAGTAAATTTGACTTTCGTTAGTAATTACCACCAGCCGTCACCGGGGCTGCCATATTAACAATGACATATAATGGCTAAACACGGGGAGATAAAGGATCATTCTTTCTAGCGCTGCTCATGTATACTTCGATAAGAAATAGCAGGAGAAACGGCTAGATGGCTTTGTAAGGTTAATTTCGCTGCCTGATGAGAGGCACTTATCGCCCTGTGAAGACTCCGGCGGTCGTCGAATATATCAGGTTGTTGGACTAAACCTGCTAGCAATGCGCCGACGAAGGTATCACCCGCCCCGGTAACATTCGTCACACTACTGGAGGAACCGACAGGGAAGTGCTGTAGCACTATCGCATCTCCAAAAGCACCCTGTGCCACAATATGGCGTTCAAGGATATTACTACGCTCCTTTAACCACGCTGACGTCCGTTCGACGTGCATTGCTACGAGAACGCCACGCGCCCCGCATTTGATAATCAGGTGCTGGAAGAACGGAAGTAAGTTGACGGCCATCTGCGCTACGCCCTCGTCGATCAAGAATGACAAGGTTCCCGCGTTATGGTCTTCGTCGCAGGCTCTGCGTTTAGCGAGCTGCTCTAAATCCATCCGATACGCTGATCCGAGAGAATGACCTTCTATCGATGACCACCAAATGGGGTCGGACATGAGTTCATGAGGCTCTGATCTTGCTGCTTGATACATGTGTGACAATTCCAAGATGTTAGGAGACGCGAAAGCAACAGGACCAAAACTGGGCCAGCTGTGTTTTAGACAAGGTGCTATCGCTGAGAGAATGCGACTCGATTTAATCACGGAGGTAGGCTCGCTGCCAAGAGGCATAAGCGAGGGTATTCCACCACGGGACCATGACTCACAAGAATACTAAAGGGTCGTAATGAGTGTTGCTGTTTTCACAATATTTCCATAGGCTTACCTTTGATGTGGTTACTCGTACAATAGGAGACAATTGCAGCCAGTGTGCTAGAACTGAGGTTTCCGTCCAATACGACGATTCTTGGTTTGGCCTCTGTGAGTACCGGAAGGATCTGTAAGCAGTTCGTAAGCTAACATCACAAAAGAGGCCGAAAGGCTACTTGTTCTGGTGTGAATTTTTCGGTAATGTCCATGTCGGCAACACCACCAATGAGTTCGCCTTCACTATCGAGGAGCATATTGCAGACCGCAGTTCTCTGGCTTGTTCCGCTTTCTAGCAAGCCGTCTGTGCGCATTCCGAGAGCTTGTATCTTAGATGTTAATAGTTTTCCGAATGAGTCGCCTCCGATCGGGGAGACTAGTAATGGTGATTCGATTGGTTGGGGCGCCGATGTCATAACCCGGTGGGCTGCTTCAGCCATGTTTCGTGCTACACCACCTAATGCCATCGATACGATTCCTGGTGTGGTCGATTGCCTCCCAACAGAAGAACCAGTACCAATAGTAGCTGTCGCAATGACGTCTACTGCTGAGGAGCCAATGATGGCAAGCTTCGTCGGGGACCATTTAGAGCGCTCTTCCTTGTTCGCAATTGCATTATATATACAAGCTATATCAAAGAGGGAAAACTGACTGTTGGTGCCTTGTTCGCGTTACCAATGATCGTGTGATTGTGGATTGGAAGGAATGTAACTGAGGCATCCTGTACAAAGTACTTCGATACAATTTGCTCTAATGAGGTGGTCTTATTCTTACTTCATCATCATGCTGTAGTTTATGGCAATGAACAGCGATCTGCCCCCCTAACAGTCATTATTGTAAGCAACATTAATGCCTGACAAAAGATGAACACACCAATCCGCGCAGTATTTTCGAGGAGTGCAATATTTGACTCGAGGCTGGCATCGTTTGTGAGTTCGCTAACCCGTTGCAATAACCAAGGCGTCACTTCCTTTCCTCTCCTATTCATACCATTGCGCTCTGATTCCGCAACGGCTAGGTCCACAGCTTCCTGTATCTTCGTCCCGGTCGCCTCATACTCTGGGGGAATAGGAACGGCAATTAACGCGCCGTTATTCATGCCAAGCTGCCATTGGGTATCTAAAGGAAAGGGGTGAATGGATCTAGCTTTCCATGAAGTGGGCCCTAAACTGACGGAGAATTTTCGCAGCAGTTAAAGGATTTGATACATTCCACGGTGCCTAATATCGTACCTACTGTATCATCGCTGACAACATGCACGTAGCGGCTACGCACCTTGAATCCACTATGCCTGCTAAAGAAGGCGGGAAACTCGCGAGAATCACCATAGGAAATGACAGGCACGCCCAAACTCTCCTAACAACAAAATTGGTCGTGCTCGTAGGCATCTTCTTTGAATCTGACGCACGAGGTACTCCAGAGTTCTTCGTATGTATTAGAAGGATGGAAGTTCAAAAAATTGCAGAGGTCTCACCGGCCAATATCCAATATTGATTTAACACCAGCCGACACCAGCCCTACAGGACTTCGAGCAAGTTCCCCAAGATCGGCAGATATATCCATAGCTTCACAAAAATTATGGGTGCCGTCCGATGCAATATATGGAAAACAAACGCGTACAGTTTTCTCCTCCACGATGAACGCCTCCCAGTCTAACTCGATTAAAGGATACTTGCTTTTTAATCGTGACGAGGAAACTTACCCGCCAGTAGAGAATACCTGAAGCACAAATCAAACCTAAGTTTTAGATTATTGGAACCGAACACGTACCCTTATGTTTGCTAGCGCGGCGAAGAGCAAGGTAGCACTACATGTTGTACCTGCTCAAAAATTGAACTTCAGGCAGACGGTCGTTGGTCATTATACTAACCTCCGTCAGCTCCCGTTGCAATTGCAGCGGCAACATCTCTCCTAGAGAGTTTTGCCGGCTTATTTATCTTCTGCGCTAATCTCTGGAGTTCATGCTCCTCTAGCCCAATTTTGACACGTCCGCCAATCAAGCCAATAGTAGCCGGAACGGAACCAGTAGATCTCACAATGCTTTCTAGCGAACGTCCGAGTTTATAGTTCTGAGGCTGAGGCAAGCCATGGGTTATGACGGTAGTTTCAAGAGCTACAATGGGCTTGTTGTTCACAAGCGCATCTTCCACCTCGGGGTGTATGTCTATGGGGGCACCTTGATCCAGGGCACTTTTGAGCTGAGGATTTGTAGACAAGTTCCTTGTGTGAAGCCATGACCGCGTTGACCTGAATTTGCGACAAGCCATGATGATGGGAGGGCTTAGAATAGTTCCGGCAATCTAACCAATGGATTTACCACCGGCGGCATCGATCGAGGGCAGAGTCGAGAACGAGTATGGCGTTTGTGCTCTCTCGTATGCTCTAGACGTCGATGGCGTGATCAAGTCCGTTCAAGACGACCGTGCTGGAGCCACAGTTACCTTCATTGGTGACGAGTTCATTCCACTGCTGTCGATAACGGCGAAATGTTTAAATTGTATACTGCAGGCACTACACGCAACTCGTTCAATGGTAAATTCGTTAGTGTCCTACCAGCTTATGAGCTTAGGATGATTGGACTACAGGAAAGGGAGTGCGAAAGTTGGAATATCAAGCGTATACCAAGTTGGCTCTGAAGACTATGACGAATATTGTACTCGATACGGCACAGTCCGTATTGAAATCGCCCCAGGATAAGCATGGCGATCCTGCGTCTTCCATTATTCGGTGCGCTGTGCACCACAGACTGGGTACGGTGCCAGTGAGGGAGCCCTCAATAGGTAGGATTGCTTGACATTTCTTGGAACGATCACGTTGGACTTGGTCCAGTAATAGCCGTCTCTTCACCCCATCGAAAGGAGGCGTTCGTGGTGTGTGAATCCATATTAGAGCAAGTTAAACGGCAGGCGCAGATATGGAAAAGGGAATATTACGACGGTGAAGATGATAGCACAGCGGAGTGGAAGGCAAACTTTTAAGGATGTTCCAGAATCACAGTAGATGACTATTTTATAATCATTTGTTCAACATACTAATCAACTTTCCAGTCTTTCGTCGCCACGTCTTCATCAGAGCTGACCAGGATTTCTATAGACCAAATTACTAGGGTGAAGAGGATGTTTGCCCATCTCCACCAGATCTGTGATGAGTGGTCCAGAACTAATTCGTATGAGGATCAGCAGGGTTGAGTGCAAGTGTAATGAGAAAAACCTACGTAGTAAATGGGAATACACGGTAACAAATAAAGTTTGGCGGTATGTGAGCAGTACGCGAGTCAAGGTAGAAGTCTGGAAAACGTCAACGTCAGAATCAAATGCGGGGATTGAATACTCACGGGCCTATCTTCATCTTCATCTTCTGAATTCCAGCTGTCTGTGCCAATTGTGGGCAATATGCGCGAAGCCATATGTAATATAAAGAGGCGGTATAGAAGACCAATTAAGACGGGCTTCGGTAAAGTGTTAATAAGAAAATAGAGCAAGGTTTGAAAATGGGGGAGGAGGTTCGATAGAAGTGGTGTGCTATAGTCGCAGATCAGACCTGATACGTGCCGTTGGCTAGGTGAAAGGACGTACTATGATGACGCAGGATCTAAGAACGACTTTGGGTCGAAACCGCATAGCCAGACATTATAGGCAATGAATAACGCGAGACCAGAAGATTCAATGATGTTGGTGCGCCGCAGCCAGAATCCAATAAACGTGAGGAAAATAAAGGTAGTTAGAGCGACACCCAAAAGCGTGGATGAAAGAGGTGATGAAGCCACTGTCGGATATGACTAGCACAAAGGAATTGAGTAGCCTGTTCAAGAGAACGATCTAAAACACTCACTTCAACTATCCACCATGCAGAAATGACGTATGTGACGGAAGACGCGATCAAGAGGGCGAATTGAAAGACCTCCCCTCGCTCGACCAGTTTCTTGCCCTCTTGGCCTAGCTTTTGGGCCACCAGCAAACTGGAGAGGCCTTCCATAGCGATGAACATAGGTCCCATTAATGTCAAGAACTGGGCCCACCATTCGGTGGCAGTGACGATCCAGGGACTAACTGAGGAGGAGAAGACGTTGAAAGAGACGAGGAGAAGAAAAGGGTGTATCGGTACTTGAAGGACTGACAAGGCGTTCGAGCCCCAGAACATGATGAAGGTCCCATGGATAAGGGAATGTACACACAGTAGAAAGGAGAGCAAGAGAAAGGCTTGTCTTGATAACGTCGCTAGAGTCAAAGGAAGAAATATGAGGATCTGGAGCACTGTAGACAGTCTAGGGAATTGTTAGCGAATCACACGACCATGGGCAAGAAAGTGGGAGGCTTGCCTAGCTGTCGTAGAAAGCGCACTCCAAAGCAGCCATGGATTCATCATGGATGGTTGGTGCTTGATTCAGGGCACGAGTTTCCACTCCTCCACTGTCATGAACGTTTGAAAACGCCTTACTTTCGTAACTTTGCGTGACACGGATGCCGTGACACCCCCACTCTATGCAGTACAGAAAGCTATCCAAACAAAGCCAATAATTTAAAACAAGACCTTCACTCTATGTCGTCCCCTTTACGACCGTTCGCGGGTTGAGAAGACCCTTCTCCCTCGCGAACTCGGCATTCCGAGTAAGGGCAGCAGGATCGGAAGGCGGAACGTAGAACTTGTCGATGATAGGGATCTGGAGTAGATTCATCTTTGGCGTTATGATCACCATGGTATTCGTCTTAATTTCCATCCAATCCGCTATAGCCTCATTATAATTAGTCGTTCGGGGCGGAACATAAAGTCCAAATTATACCTCTTTCGAATGTCAATGGTTCACTCGCAATCTTGGAAGTATGATGAAGATTCTGCGGAGATCTGTGAGATGCTTCAACATACCATGATCATATTCTCCCGTTTGTCCGCTTTGGACATCTTGTAATGCCCCCCGTCTCTGTATTCGCTGAATGTGGTGCCTGATGAGAACCACTTTCTTCAAATAAGCCTCCTGGTCATGTCATCTCATAATTGTGAACGCGTACCAGGGACGCTGCCTCGTCTGTCCGCGATGAAATATATCGGGTTGCAACAACACTTTCACCGTCCGTTACGCAAAAGTTCATGAGACTTGGCTATAAAGGACCATATGTCAGGATTCTAGCCAATAAGCATGAACAATTACCTCAGTAATTTCACTCTGTTCGGCGAATTCATTCAACGCAGCAATAGTGGCAAGCATGGCGCTGCGAAGTACATCTGGCGTAAACGATTGCGCATCTGGATCAGGCAGCTAATTTGGGACAGTCAGTACAGAAGAACTGTCGTGATCGGCTCATAATCCTACTCTGGATAGGAATAAAGCGAATGCCCATTCAGAATCTTTTATGTTGTGGGTGGGTGAGAATATAGTCTCGGACAAGTCGGTGACGTACCCGTGTTTCCATGAACCACATTGAACGCCACATCCGGAAGGGCACCCTGAAGCTTCCTTTTAATGCGCTGAAAATCGGTTATGCTCCCATTATGCATGAACTAAAACTTCACATGAGAATAAAACTTAAGCATGTCGGTATAGAGCGCACCATCAGCTTTCCATAAACAAACGGGTGGCAATTATCAAGGGAAAGAGAACCTTCCGTGGTTGCCCGTACATGGCCACTGATATGCCGCATCGGTCAGGAACGCTTGGATTTACCAAAGGGTGATCCGAGAAGGTGCTCACAAGACGAGTGGGGACTTGATCTTCTCCGCTAAACGTGTGAGATTCGCATTATTCCAGGCCTAGGGCGCTCGTATGAATAAGAAAACATTTTAAGAATCATGACTTACGTACCGGCGTCACTGATGTAAATATGCAGGGTTGACTACCAAGCTCCTCGTCGTAAACCGAGTCATACCAGCCTGAGATGCAAGAATTTGATGGCCGCAATCACTCCCTATTTGTGTTGGTATGCCTACCTACACCGAAACCATCACCGTTCATGGGGCGTCTTCTGTCAAGTCGTAATCGGGAATCAAAAGCCTGGTTGATAATGGAATGGCATGGTCGTGTGAGTAGCTAAACAGGAGCATCAGCACTGATCCCCACGGTGTGCAAAGTCTTCATGAACTTGCATGGGAAAGCTGAACAGGGTATGTTCCTTTGTAAATGACAAAACGGCACATGAGAGACGGAACTGGGACAAAGCGGAGAGGCTAAGGGGTAGTATTACGTGAACGTTCAAAGCGTTCCAGGTGCTTGTTTGGCAGAAACATTCCACAAGTCATTACGTAGAATCGCGCAAGGGTTGAGTGAAAACATGAAAACATGACGACTTTTTGATAACATCACTTGCTTGCGTACAATAATCAACCACATGATTTACTTATATCACGGACAGGTCTGTCAAAGGAACTCTTTCGGCCGCTTAATAGGGTCGCCTCCCGCCTCATCGTAAACCAAACCGGCGACTCGAAATGCTAGTTCTGATGAATAACAATCAATCCTATCATCCCTTGCGAATGAGAAAAGTTTACCATCTGCTTGAGACTTCATGACGGCTTCAGCATAGACCCTTACAACGTCTTCCGTGCCGCTCGGCCGAACAAATGATCGGCCGCCTTCGTACCTCCGGACCAAATCGTTGATCTTGGCTTGCAAGCCAGGTGGACTGACCAGCCTTCTCTCAGCGTCTTCGGTGCGGAATGCGTTCCTGTCGGCTACGACGACTTTGACCAAACGATTGGGAAGGTCGGTGTACAAAGAATTCCATTCAACCCCAGAATATGCCTTGTGTGCCAGGACCACCTCAACCAGTAGCATGTCAGAGAGAGCATCCCCAACAGTTTGGTTGATCAGGTAGGTCAACTGAACGAGGCGCTGGAGGGCGGTGGACTGAGCAGGTGTGGATGGCTCATGCTTATCGAGCAGGTCCAATGTAGCTCGGGAAAACAAGACAGTCCCGTGTCCGTTTGCTTCAAAGTAGACACCGATATCGTAGTGCTCTGCAGCATGGTGAAGATGCTTCACACCCGTCGGTACGCACTTCACCGGGAGATACTGTTTCCGGTGAGCCTTGAATTATTAAAACTGTCAGTGTCATACCTGGGTTAAGTACTTTGTAGAGGCACCGTTTGCATACGCAGTTTGTACCACTCCGATCCTTATTTTCTGGTCAAGGGCAGCAGTTTTCACAAGCTCGACCAGGAAGGAAGCAACCAGGGCAGCGATCTTATCCCCGTCTAGCATGTGGAAATAACCACGCTCGTCAAGATAGTAATACATTATCCTGTCGGCATCACCATCAAGACTGCAGGCGCGTTGGCCAGGTTTTAGTTTACCGATGAGTGACGGTGGAAACTTCTGTGAAGTTTTGACAAAGTCAGCTCCGCATTGATAATTCAAGGCACCGGGAGAGTTGATTGCAATGTTCTCAAGTATGACTGGTATGGTGTTTCCCAGATATTGAGAGAGCGTACTTGCGACTAATGCCCCGACGCCGTTGGCACAATCAATCACTAGCGGATCTATGGGGGGTCGTCCCGCCTTATTCATGCATCAGCGAACGAATAGTTTGTATCCAAACGATCTGTAGTCGTACCACCAATTTCTTAAAGGCTTCACTTAGTTTCTCATGGTATCCCTGCTCCGAATCATCGCCGTAGCTTTCGTTTGTATCCTTGGTATTAACAGCCCTAACGAGATAGTGAAGGATAGGCGTAGTAGTGACGCCGGCGTTTCGGGCTTCGGCTCCCAGCGCCTTGAAGCCATCTTCAAGGGCAGCTACTAAACTCTCTCCAGAGGGCCTCGTATCACGCGCATACACAACCTTTGCCGGTTTCGATAGGTCCACTTTGGTGATGCTGATCAGATGATTCAACTTATCGATGAGTTCGTCGGTAGTTTCCGCATTTGCCAGCAATGTTGCATGACCTTCCCAGGCAGCTTCAAGCATCTCGCCTCGCGGATCTACCAGTTTGACGCCATTGTCCTGATCGAGGACGCGTCAACAGCTTCAATTTCAATCGTGCCTATAATTACTTGCCTGCTCAGGGTTATGAGACGCTGTGACCATTACTCCGATTGTTTGTCCGTTAAGCCGTTTGCTGCGTAACGCAGCGAGTAAGCCTACTCTGAACATGACCCCATCTAAAACGGTTCCCCTGAAGCGTACGAAATGTGAAGCGTACATAATAACATTTGTTAGAGCACTTACAGAGTCCTGAATCCAGCTGTACCATATTGATACTTGATAATAGGGACCTTGGGATGGGCGTCTGACAACGTGCGTACAAGATCGTAAGAGAGGGTCATGATAGAGAGTGTGTGGAATAGACGAAGCGTGTGGCAGGGGATCGCTTTATAGTCGAGTCAGATGACCGATGATGAAATTCGTTTAGCTTTGTCTTGATCATCTCTGCTGCGTAACACACCATGCCCTCTAAATCGCCAGCCCAGGTCCTGCTAGAGAAAGCGGACAAGAAAGCTAATTCTTCCACCGGATGGTTCTCATCATCTAATACAAAGTTCGAGGAGGCAGGCGATCTCTATCAACAAGCTGCTAATTCTTTCAAGCTTGAGAAACTATTCAAGGATGCTGGTGACGCATTTTCTAGAGAAGCGGAGTGCAGGGAGAAGTGCGGGGAGCAGAACGAAGCTGCGAACGCTTGGTGGAATGCAGCAAAAGCCTACAAGCGAGGCTATCCTGACCGTAGGCCTCGGTGATGCCTCATGGGACCATTGCTGAGCTCCTGACAGTGGCGGTCCAAGCGTTGACACAGACTGTTGTGCACCTTACGCAAAGTGGTCGTTTCCGTCAAGCTGCAGACAGGGAAAAGGAAATCGCTCAGATATATTTACAAGAAGCCAATGATTTACGCAAAGCTTGTGAGAGTTATGTACGGGCGGGCGACTGGTATGCCCAGGAAGATTCTAATGCGTGCGTTCATCATTTCCTTTAATA
The DNA here is from genome assembly GCA_000497225.1 of Amanita jacksonii TRTC168611. NCBI lineage: Eukaryota > Fungi > Basidiomycota > Agaricomycetes > Agaricales > Amanitaceae > Amanita > Amanita jacksonii. The sequence goes on along the minus strand of KI547032.1, from coordinate 43,479 downwards.
AATCAATGTAATCATTCCGGCTACGAAAAGGACGGCAAATTCGTGCTACAAGGATGCGGCAGATCTTCATGCAGAACTGGAAGAGTATCCACAAGCCATCGCCCGATACGAACAGGTGGCTGATCACTCGTTGACATCAGCCCTGACAAAGTACAGCGTGAAGGACTACTGGCTGCGTGCTGGCCTCTGCGCTCTAGCAATGAATGTGGGTGTATGTCATCCAGCAACAACAAACAATTTTCTAAAATCAACTTCGCAGGATACTGTTACAGCGAGACGGAATATGCAGAAATACAGTGGTCAAGATCCGTCATTTCCATCGACTCGGGAAGCCAGGTTTGTCAACATCCTAACCGATGCTGTGGAGTCGGGTGATACGGAGACGTTTACGGGGGCAGTGTTTGACTACGACCAGGTGATGAAGTTGGATAATTGGAAGACAAATATTCTGTTAAAGATCAAGCGCGGGATTCAAGAGGAGCCCGGCTTGACTTGATGTTCGCAAAATCGCGTGGTGGATTGCTGTTTGTACCAATCCTAATAGTACCCAGCTGCTTGTCACCCTGTCGCCACACTTTTGCGTCAACCTCCACATTGATATATTGATAGGTGGAGGCACGAATACCTTTTTGCACCAAAATACAGAACTGAGGGACTAAAGGTCCCTTAAGCGTCATTGAAACAAACTGTAGCCCAACCCCATCTTTGGGACCTTCGTACTATGGCAGTTGAGGACAAAGTAACATACCACCATTCCCGCATTGTTGTCAGTGTGAACGTTTTTACAGAATTCTTTCACGGGACACGTAAGTCTATGATCCCTACTAAAATAGGTATGCGGACTTCGAATCCGGCCATAGAAATCCGCCGCGGGATTGATGTGATTCCAGCGCGAACACCTGGGGATGACGAACATATGGGGCCTATTAGTATCCTCAGATGAACACGTAGCTTGGAACCCGACCCATATGTCTTCTCTGGCAAATATTCTTTTGCGCATTCTCCATAAACTGTACCTCTTATTCGCTGTGCTTCGTTCGTACTCAGGTCGGTTGACCTGGAAACCACCTTCACCATTGAGTGCTGAGCGAAGGCGCGTCCCCAAACATTTGGCACTCGTGATTGCGGACAAATTCCGACACTCGGAAGAAGCAAAAGAAGACATGATAGAATCCGTAACGCGGGCGGCGGACTGGTGTAGGGCCGTTGGGGTGCGAAAGTTGACTGTCTATGACGAGTATGGTATGATCGGCTGTGTTCTAGCGACTGATCAAATTCCCTTACACGATACTCCGCAGGTGTTCTCCTTCATTGTGCGCCGCGCATAGAACAACGCATTGAGGACCGACAGTCAAAGTCAGACTCGGGCGCCTCTGAAATTGAATTTCCCTTGACTCCGCCTCAGTCTGACCACACTGATTCACGTCCGCTCTCTCCTACATTCGATTTCACCCGTGCGATCGTCGTCGAAGTTCCAAAACGTCCTAGGAAAGGCAATGGCCTGAACGTCAAGAAAAGACGGGCAGGTAATAGCACGTTAGCTTTCTCCTTCCCTTTTTTGCTTTCTAAAAATTGTTACCGAACAGGAAATGCTGACAAAGCCCTTACGCTGTGCATTATATCAAGGGACGCTGCCAAACCCGCCATTGCTGTGGCTGCGTGTTCGTTCTTACAAAAGGGGATCCAACGGTCCCAGGATCTGGATATTTCAGTGGATTCCCTCCACATGTTGTTAGAATGTATATCACCTGATCCACGGTTGCGAGAATCTCCGCTGATGAGTTTCTAGGTGATAACATACTCTCAGCTCCCGATTTTATGATCGTACATTCCATCAATCCGTCAAGCAAAGAGACGCCGTTGGAGCTCCACGGCTTTCCTCCATGGCATATCCGGCTGACAGAAATATAGTAAGAGACTTTGGTTGCTACCTGGAAAGGTAATTAACATCTTGATCGATCATAGCCACACCCAGTGTTGTGCGCGTTCCAGAAATACGTCAGCACCGCTTGATGAAGTCGCATTCAGAGAAGCTCTTGATGAATATGCGCTAGCGGAGTTTCGCTTCGGGAAATAGCCTTCACGTGGTGTTGCTGAATCTGATAATACAATACAGCACCTAATTTTATACTTTGATGTTTCTGTCACTCCGTAAGCACCCACCTAATTTGGTGACAATCGCACCGGTCGGAGGTATCAAACCCGCGACATCCACCTCATGGATCACAGCGCCCGGGACAGCTATATCCTAAAGCAAGGATATCAACGATTATATATGTGCCCCTGCCTCAAGGGTACAATTATTCATCCTCACCTCCCCCTTCAATGGCGTCAACAGGGTCCCATTCTCCCACAAGCACTCTGCGTGGTGAACTGTCCAGCGTAGATAGCGAGGACTGGAAGAGCCACCCATTACGGAAGAGGATAGTACTATTCTGCGATGGGTACTAAGCGTCTTTTCCCGGTCCGATGCCGAAGCTCACCAAGCGCCCATAGCACAGGTCATGATGGCCTCGCCGATGGTAGGGCCAAGTTCACAAATGTGATGGTCAGTGCCATTTTCTTGTGTGTGCCTGCGATCGTCCCAATCTTTGTGATAGCGTCTTGCAAGATTGGTCAGGTTCCAAGACGACAGAAATCACGATCTTCCAGTCCACCAGGTTGTTCTATACGAACCAGGCGTCGGGAGCGACAAGAACTTTTACTCAACATACGTGGACAGTCAGTTCTCTTCCTACCGGGGTGCACATCTACGGATTACTTATCTTCGCCTAAAGGTGCTGTGGCTGCTACTATAGGTGAAATAGAATGACATCCATCAGTTCGCCCAAAATTAATCGTTCATGATCGGACTATAGACGCCAAAATTGAATCTGGATATGGGTTTATTGCGCAGTATGCTCTATCATCATATCTTTGGGCCTTGATCTTACGACATCCAAAGGAACTATCGGCCAGGAGATGAGGTGCGATATTGTCGCGTCTCACGGTCAGGCGTAGTGCTAAACCGGTTTTAATTTAGATTTTTCTGTTTGGTTTTTCGAGGGTATGGATGGATCTACCTACCCATGCCAAGAATCTAAGCAAAACTTTGACAGGGGGCATATACAGCGCGTATGATTGCCACACTCATCGTATGTTAATCATACCATCCTTCACCTGCAACAGTTTGTAATCTGTCGAGCAGGGGGAGATAGGCGTTCTTGACCGCCGTGATATGGATAATTTTGCCGAAATATTCCAAACTTACAGGAAATTGGGTCGCAGCAAGGACCCGAAGGGTAAAGCCACCTGTTTGGTTCTATTCTCGATTCTGATGACAAAAATCAGAAAAGTTAGAGTTGAAAAGCAAGCTTGCCCGTTGGAATCACCCTGGGTCACCAGGAAGAAGACGAGCAGACCCGGACAGCGATGGCTTCACCATAAAGTTAGTTTGACCAACTGCTTTCGTTCTAGTTGTCCAGCTAACCCCAAATTGCAGGTGCATAGGGTTATTTGACACCGTTGGTTCTGTTGGCTTGCCTACAGAAGTGACAATACCCCACGCCATAAATTGCACTTTGTTAGGAACACCTGACACAAGATTGGGCAAGCACATCGAAAGAGCATATCACGCATTGGCGCTGGATGAAGATAGGGTCGACTGGGTAAGGTGCCTATCTTCTTCTTGAGGCTCCTTTTATTGAAGCTTCCAAGAATTGCGTGAAATTCCACCAAACAGAAGAGGGCAGAAAGAAGGGACAAATCCTAAAACAGGTAAGCGGTATCATTAGTCCCACATAACCCCAGTTTACCCATTCTTTTAGTGCTGGTTCTCGGGTAAGCTACACTGTCTAAACATGCGGAACTTTCTGACATCGTGGCGCTTATCAGGAAGCCACTCTGATGTAGGTCCTTCGATGTAGCTATCCCCCCCCTGACTTTTATGACTTTTGTACAGATAGGTGGTGGTTATGGTGTACATGATCTAGCTGATATAACTCTGACATGGATGGCGGTTCGTCTGCTCCCTCGGTTGCCGTTCTGCTCGGGGCTTATTTATAAACCGCAGGCTCAAGTCGACGATATATTATCATTGGATCTTCCTCACATGTTGAGCTTCCCGCGGCCGGTGGCAGAATGGGGAAAACAGAAGCCACACAAGTAAGCTCTGGAACACCTGACTGGGAGGCGCTTGAATAACCGATTTTAGCCCGAGGAGAGGTATGTTCGAATTCACGAGGCGTGCTTGGAGGGACCTGCCCTCCAACAGTATCCATACAGCGGAATATATCCACCCCTCGGTTCGGGAACAGAACATGAGCCGGGTGAAAGGGCTGATCGACCAACATCCAGGGTTTTTGTGCCATTTGGAATTGTTTGAAGAGCAATTAAAACATCATTGGCGATTTAATCCAAAAGCACCACAAGCGCAGCACTACCTGCAGGCCTCAAAAGACGTTTACATGTCTCAGCGAGTTGCCGGTCACCTTTTCCTTGTCTTGTCTCCCTTTCTATCTTTTGTCTCTTATCTCTTCTCTCCCTTATGGCCTGCCAATGTAATATCTTATTTTGTGACCAGTTACAAACGTATAGTTCCTCGTAAATAGACTAAGTTTAATCTCTTTGTATCCTTATTCATTCTCGCCATCGCAACGAAGCTCTTTCTCCGTATTTTTTTGCGTGACTCGGGCAGGAACTCAGGCGAGGAAGACGATAACAGGGATTCGTGATGGCCCAGAGCTACAACAGATCAGAGGGCAGGCTTTTTACGAGGTGACCCCCCCCCCATCCAATTCCGGAACCATCACGAACAGAGTTAACTGGGCGACCTGAGGGAAAGCGAGCTTGTTGGGGTGAAATGTTTCCTTCGTTTTCTCCTCCCTTGTGTAGGTTGTAGATGAGGCTGTGGGTAGTGAGAGGTGTGTTTGGGTCATGCGCCTGCTCCAAAAACAGCTGTAGCTTGCTTTTCCGGCGTTAACTTCTACCCCGGTCACTGTACCACCGTATCGTTTCCGTACCGGCCTTCTCACGGGGGGACTCCAAAGTTCAGGGGTTTACGAGGAAGATGTTTGAAGCTACGCGAACCGGAGAAATGGGGGGATAGGCATCTTACGTTTCGAATGAATGGTGAAGAGGGTACGGAGAAGTTCGCGTGACGTGAGCCGCAACGTATGGCACCCGGGCTATCCAGGACGCAATTCGCATTATTAGGTCTGTCGAACATCTGAAGAACCGGAGCAGAAGTGGATTAAGTTACGGCGGGCAGAGCTTAGGCAATTCGGCTGCTGTTGAAGCCGTCGTTGGTCTAATTGCAAGCATCAACGTATCAACCATGGCTATTCCGTTGATTAGAAGTTCGCAAGATAACTGTGCCCGATGTTCCGCTTCAATCATAAATTGGCTCTGATTTGATAACCCAACCTACGACCGCTTTTACCTACGCCCCCGCCTTTGCAGTCATTCAAACGGAAGGGGATAACGATATTATTTGGACTGTATGTCATGATGTCTTGTTTCTTTTCCTCTTAGTCCATTATTCGGCAGCTACGTGCCAACAAAACTCTGGCATCAAGGGATTGACACCCGCTATAGCTACTTTTGCAGATTCATTTAACACCGAATGGAGTCCCCGGCTCATATTCCGGAAGTCACTTATATGACTCAGCTCCTAGAACGCACCCGACTCGCGCAACTAATAACTACTAGAGATGTACTAGATTGTATGCGCGCTGGCCATCCGACCGAATCACAGCAGTGGAGCTCCATGGTTTTCGGCGCATAACTGAAACGCGACAACGAAGGCTTCTCCCGTGCAGTAGTCTCTTAGTTCGCCACAGCCATGTTTAATATTATGCTGCACACTCCAAAAAATTATCAGCGCTTGGTGAAGTCTTATTCAAGGTTAGTCCCGATGGGAACGTACCCTGCGTTTATATTGGGCTTGTCGTCACGCAAGCGGGCCTTGCGCCCAATGCATTTGGTAAGTGTTTGGCTAACATCAAAATTATGGCTTGGCGAATGGCTATGTTCCAGAGCGCGTATATATGTACCCTTATCCTATGGATGCAGCTATACAATTCTCGATCCTCCTTCAATGGCGTCAACGACGTCCAATTCTTCTACGAGCACACTGCGCGAACAGCCATCCATTGCAAATAGCGAGGCCTGGAATGGCCGCCTATTACCGAAGAGGATAGTACTATTTTGCGATGGGTAAGTATCTTTCCCAGGTCTGAGACCGAAGCTCACCAAGCGCCTATAGCACTGGCCAAGATGGCCTCGCTGATGGTAGTGCCAAATTCACAAATGTGATGGTCAGTGCAACTTTCCTGCATGTCTGCCGCTGTTCAAAATGTTGTGACAGCGCCTTGCAAGATCGGTCACCTTCCAAGATGACAGAAACGATGTTCCAGTCCCTCAGATTGTTTTATACGAAGCGGGTGTTGGGAGTGATGAGAACTTCTACTCGAAATACGTGGATGGTCAGTTCTCTTCTACGAGAGTGCAGGCTCAAGGATGCTCACCATTTCCTAAGGTGCTGTAGCCGCTACTCTAGGTGAGATACAATGACGTCCACCAGTTCACCCCAAGTTATTCAATGGTTAACAATAGATGACAAAATTGAATCTGGATATGGTTTCATTGCCCAGTACGCTTTATCGTTATATCCTTGACCATCTAAGCTTACGATATTGAAAGAAATTATCGGCCAGGGGATGAGGTACGATGTCGCCATGTCGTACGGCCAAACATGGCGTTTTAACCTTGTTCTATCTTAGATTTTCCTGTTTGGTTTTTCGAGGGTACGTATTTACCAACCGTTCCAAGAATCTTAGCAAGAACTCCACTAGGGCGCTTACACGGCGCGCATGATCGCCACGCTCATCGTATGTTAACCAGATCCAGCTTAACACCACCGAGTATAATCTATTCAAACAGGGAGAAATAGGCGTCCTTGACCGGAGAGACATGGATAATTTTGCCGAAATATTCGAAGCCTACAGAAAATTAGGCAGCAGCAAGGACCCAGAGGGTAAAACTAATTGTTAGATCTATTCTCGTTTCTGACTACAAAAATCAGAGGTGATTGGGTTGAAAAGCAAGCTTTCTCGTTGGAACGATCCTGAATCCCCAGGAAGACGACGAGCAGACCCAGACGGTGACGGTTTCGTCATAAAGTGAACTTGACTATCCCCTTTCGAGCTGCTTGGTTGACGCCCAATCACAGATGCGTAGGGGTATTTGATACTGTTGGCTCTGTTGGCTTGCCTGAAGAGGTGGCGATACCTCATGCCATCAACTCTGCCCTGTTAGGAGTGCCTGACACAACGTTGGGTAAGCACATCGAGAGAGCGTACCATGCATTAGCATTGGATGAGAACCGGGTCGATTGGGTGAGGCGCCATACTATCCCGTGAGGTTTCTTTTATTGAAACTCTCAAGAACTGCGTGAAATTCGAGCAAACTGAGGAAGGTAGGAAAAAGGGGCAAATTCTCAAGCAAGTAAGTAGTTCCATGTATCAGTTCTGCAACATATTAATCCTTTCAGTGCTGGTTCTCGGGTATGTACTTCTGTCAAACCGTACGGGATTTCCTTCTGACGTCGACAATGATCCCTTGACAGGATGCCATTCTGACGTATGTTCTTTTCTGTGCTCCTAGAGCTATATCTAACTATTCCATAGATCGGTGGCGGTTATGGTGTACACGATTTGGCTGATATAACTTTGGCATGGATGGTGGTTCGTCGTTCTCAATTGCTCTTGCGCTCTGGTCCGCTTATTGAACCATAGGCTCAAGTGGATGATATTTTATCATTTGACCTTTCCCACTTGTTAAGTTTCCCGCAGCCGGTGGCGGAATGGGGAAAACAACGGCCGCACAAGTAAGCCCTCGTAGTCTGAGCAGGAGATGTACCTCAACAACAATTTCTAGCCCGAGGAGAGGCATGTTTAAACTCACAGCGAATGCTCCGAGAGACCTGCCTTCGAGTAGTGCCAGCACAGTAGAATATATCCACCCCTCAGTCCTGCAACAGGGTGGTAGCCGAGTGAAAGGGCTGGTCGCCGACAAGCCTGCATTTGTGTGCCAGTTGGCGGCCTTTGAAGAGGAATTGAAACACAAATGGCCATATGACCCGAAAGCACCACAGGCACAGCGCTACCAGAAAGCTTCTGAGGACCCTGATATTCCTGAGCAGAGCACTGGCACAGGGAAAACAACAACAGGGAATCATGATAGCCTCGTACTCAAGGTCATGGACGCTATTGGAATCAGAAGGCAGGTTTTTATTGTACCACCGTCCCCCACAGTGGGACACCGTCGTGCCATAAGTCAATAATGTTCGTCCGCGCTCTGCATATAGTTCCAATACTACTACTTAGTTAATGATTACGCTACTACCTTATTTGTATTTGCTTGGTGAGATAATATAGATACTCTAAATAAAGGTTTCCCTGGGTATGGAAGCGAATCCATGCTCTCATGAACTTGAACGATGATGACGAGGTCAACGGCAGAAGCCTCCTCGGATCCAGATCCCATCCGTCCGCAACCATTATTAGCACGCTTTCTTCGAGGGCCGAAATTAGACGAGCGTCAACGCCACTCTAAAGCCTCAGACATCGCCCTAAAGGCCAAAACCCGCGAACATCCAGGAACTTATTCTTCATCGGACACCAATACCATTGTTGCGATACCAACATCTTCCTCACATGCCGAAAGCGAACTAGACCACCTACTCTCTCCCGCCGTTTCATCATCCGTCACTGTAAAGAATTCGAGCGCGCATACATCTGTGCCAGCTACAGTTCTGTTTGCTCGGAATGCGGCACCACTCTATCTGCCTCAACTGGATGCCTACTTGGCCAAGTTTCCCCCTCCTCCTTTCGCACCTTCCAATGGCCAAACTCCTCAAATCTTTCCACCCATGGACCAACTCGTTAAATCTGGAATGTCCCTCGATGATCTAGAGACTAATTCAAAAATTCCACCCGCCTGGAAGAATCGCAAGAACGTCTTAGGGGTCACGTTAACTGTCTTGCTGGGCATTCTGGTATTCAATCGCCTGACAAAATATAGAACTGATCTGATATGTGGGCACAGGGATCTAGTCTATTGTCCACGTACTACAGCCTGCAGGGTCTTTTCAATACGGTACAAATATTCGCATTACTTCTCAGTACCATAGGTAAGCCAGTGGATCCTTTGCTGAATTCGATTATGACATATTGGTTAGTGCCTACGAAGGGCAAGAATTTAAAGGATACTTGGCACAAAGTGTTTCTTGGAGTCATGTTGGTACTCTAATTATCCTACACATCTCTATCACTTAATTGACCTCAATTGGTAGACCCAATATTCTGGCGCTTAACTTTGGCACCACTTTATCTCAGTCTGTACTGTTTTTATTGGTCTTCCTCGTCATTGCCTTTGGCCTCTTATACGCCTTTTATCGCTATACAAGACACGTTGAGGACTACAATTCAATGGAGGGCCTTCAGTCCGCGATGACTAAGAGCAGTCAGTGGGGCCTCGTCATCGTTACCTTCTTTCTGACAGTTATCTACCTACCCCTGAGTACAATGGCAGTTCACATCCTGGTTTGGTCTGAAGATGTTTGGGTTGTGCCTAACCCATACATCAATGCGACTGCATTTCCCCCATCTGTACCTCCCCTGGGCCCATCCAATATCTACTACAATCCTCTCGATTTCTGCTGGACGACAACTATGAGACGCAATCAGGTCAATTACGCACCCTTCCTTGTTATCATCTCCATAGTCACCATTGCAGCTGTAAGGGTCGGTTTGCTCACCTTCCTCGGCGCATCCATTAATTGTTTCCGAACAGTTAACCATCTGGTTTCCTATAGAACTTCAACGTGTGGTAAAGTTGTCGGTTCCAAAAGTCAATCATTTCACAGAACTTGGTCGGCGTCGGAATCATCTGGAGTTGGATAGCGAATATCAGAGACTGTTATTGCGGGACCACAACCCCTTCGCATTCCTTTACAATGGTGAGTTGTAGCGAAAAGCAATCTGAAGGGTATTCATCCATGTTAGCCTTTCGCCGCGGTTGGGGAACCCACGAGTCGAAATATCTTATTGCTAAACTGAGCGCTCTACTCATCATTGCAATAATTGACCCCAACAATTGCCTATTCCGGTTAGCTTCACGATCCATCGTCCCCATCGTCCGCCAGGTGCTCCTTTTGGTCGCGATGTCCCTGTTTTTTGCCCTCCAGTGTCTAAATGCTCCCTTTATGGATCCCACAAGTAATGCTGGGGAATTCATATCTCGCCTCAACTATGTCGCAACATCTCTTACCGCCTTGCTTGTGACTCTCAATGTCCCAGGAACGCACATCATCGATACCTATGTACTATATACGTACGTCGAAGGTCGATCTCCTGCGTCCGAACCCAACTAATTAGGATAGGATATACGCGATTACTTATGGACTTACTGCCTGTGAGTATGTTTCGACTTCTTCATGACCTGCTGTTCGCTGAGCGCCGGACAGACTTTACTATAATCGATTTTGATATTACACAACGATTCGTGAAACGTAAGGATATCTTTGCTAAGAAATACACTTCTGTGGTTAATGAACCATTAGGGATTACGAAGCGAGTCGATTTCAGTAGGTCCCCGTACTGCTGGGTTGGAAATATTGCTCATTTTGAGTTCGAAGGTTTAGATATATTCTCTCCACGGTAGCCGTTAATAATATCTCCACCCAAACTCGTCGAACTAACGTTGTGAATAGCCTAGATATATCGTCATCCTCCATTCATGCCAAGCGGCGGATCTGGCAGGAGACTATCTCTACATTATTTCTGACTGCTCCCGATGGTGCAATCCCTAATGATCAACCAATGCTCTATGCAGAGCCCCGCGATGATGCGTATCCACCATACCTGTTGAATTTCAAAGGTACTCCTGGAGAACGGCATGTCGAGAACCTGAAGGTAATCATCAGGTCAAATCGAGAAACCTTTTTAAATGAACGTCATTTTAGATTTTGACGGACATCGGCTCGGTAGCATATTCGCAAGCCATCACGTTGGATTCAGAGCTCAGAGGGAAACGTCTTTTCCACTTGGAGAAGTTGATTCTCAAGAATTTCATTGGGCCGGATTGTTTTTGGAAGAAACCAGGGGGGGAAGCTGCGTTAGGCTACTCAAATTACTTCGGGAACGCATGGTGGATACCATTCCCTCCTACCCTTGTCAGTCGAGCGCCCATCCCTTTAACCATATCTGATGGCTCATATGTAGGTTCTTCGTTACGACAATGGACCATTGAGTGTGCTGCAAGATCTAAGCGTGCTAGAAGAGTATGTTGTGCAAAACTCTAGTCGTGAAATTCAGAGAAAACGGCAGATACGCTTGGCCTTGCGTGCTTTGGAAGGGGTGACAGTACAATGGCCATATCTGCACGTTACAGTACGTCTCAAACCACATCCATTGTACGGAGGCTGTATAATATTGTAGTCTGTTGGCACAAGTTACCTTCGACCTCTGCAATGTTGCAAGCGGAATCTGTATTCCGCTGGGATTTCTCGGCAATTTCAAACATGTACGCTACAAATAGGACGTTCCGGTTTCCTGGTCTGGAACGGACTGCAACTAGGCAGTGGCTTCACCGTTCAGCTGAAGTATGCAAGAGATGTACAAGTCTCGGCCGATGTAATAGGTCTTAATGATGATTTTGACCTTACTACACCCCTCGCCAAATTCCTGGAACTAAACCGGCATCTAATGGCATCCAATATTGAACGGATCGAGAAGATCTTGTCGAATTATCGGCGTCATCAGCTGAAAGAGTGTCAAAAAAAACGACTTGCATTATCGTACCGATTTTTATCCCTCGTCTACGACCGCCCGCGAGATATCTCCCGTCATGCTAGGAGCTTTATTGAATTCGAGCAGGACCTCCGTGTAAAAAAGCTCATGACTGATGGCGCGCCCTTGCTCAATGCCGCATACAACCGATTTGTGTATGTGACACGCAACGAAACAGCAGCGTGGTGGTATATATTCTGGGTGAGTGATGTTCTTGCGAGTACATTAAATGAGTTACTTTATCTGTCTAGGACGACTTGTGGCGAAGAAATTACGATACCATAGCAGGTCTTGAACGACATCCTACTGATTTTAACCCTTACTATCAATCGTCCATCGCTTACACCCCTTTGCCGCGCGCAATCCTCGAGGGCTTCTTAACACAGAGGGGGTTATTATCCTCCCATAATTTTTTTCACCCAGGTTTACTTAATAAGATATACATGAGGCTAGATGAGATAGTCTTTAAAGCGTCTCGCCAGGTATGTTGGTGGATATTGTATGTTGACCGGCAACTAATAATCCTTGAACACTAGGCTATCCTCTTTCATTTGGGAAACAGCAACCGAGAATTAAGCATGGATGGTGTAGATTTAGAAACCCAAGGACCAGCTTCAAGCCTCGGGACTGGGAACGGTACGGACTATGATGTACCCGGGATCCGCATACGTCCTGCCTTTCGATGGGAACGGCTCTTGGATGATCCTATCTATCATGGTCCACGACATCGAAGATGGTTAGCTAAGGTGGGGGTGTGGTTTGGAATAACGCCGACATGGAAGACTGGACTAGCGTCGAATGAACTTTCACTAGATGTACGACTAGAGAACGGACGTTATGTAGTCATAGGAAATACGCAATCAACGTGACTAATGCGTTAGGTCAGCGCAGTATACCGACATTCACCAACCAACGCTATGCCTCGACGGCCTCGCCCTGCTTCACGGGCACCCCCAAAGTCCCTAAAGGGCCTGCATAAAACTACGACGAGCCCCAGGACTATAGGAAATAGGAAAAATGTTGTATCCATGCCTAAAACTGAAGAATTACAGAGTTCGGACCCGGAAGGGGATGGGAATACAAGCAGCGAAATGGGATCCGAGTCTAGTGGAAGGGCTCAAGATATCAGTGAAAATTCTGAAGATTCCGAGGATACAGATATCGACGCGCCGCGACTCGCACGGTGGGTCGGCGAGGACGAGCTAGGTGTGTCGTCAGATGATGGCAATGAGGATGAAGCACCCCACGTGGATACGGTACGTCAACTCATAGATCGTTCCTTTCATCTCTAACTAGTCTATACAGACGCAGATACAAGATGGTAGATGTATTCTGTATAATTGCGGAATGCGCTGCTGATTTGTTCCAAGATCTCTCCAGCCTGCCGTTGGGGGTGTTGCGTAAGGCTCAGCATACTCTACGTCACCTAGGGGTAGACTCAGAGGACGAGTCCGGTACCGAGTCTGACCAGCCAAGCGACTTGGGCCAAGATAAATCAGCCGTCTTCAAAGGAAAGCCGGAGTGGAGCCTGAAGCCGAAGGCCGACATTCCAAAAAGGCAAAACAAGCATGCGTATGTGTTTGAAATGCTGTCGTTATCTTTTGATCCTCATCCAGTTACTCAAGTCCTGTTGAAATGTCTTCCAAGAGGCCAGTCACGCGGAGAAGGCAGGTAGTCGAAGTCAAGACATACGTAAGTAACTACTTCACGACAAAGAAAGTTGTTTTTTTATATATCTCAAACGTCGCACGCTAGCAACCGAGGGACCCAAGATTTCTTAACCTGTCAGGTGAATTATCGGTCGAAAAATTTCATAACAGCTATGGCTTCCTGATCGAGGCACGAAGAAATGAATTGAGCACACTCAAAGACGATCTGAAGCGAGCGCGGAGGATGTCATTATCAGCGCCTCGGGACAAGCGGGGCGAGCTGGCGAACGAGGTGAAACGCCTGGAATTGGCAGTGCAAAAGACAGAAAGTTTGGTGAATAAAGACAAAGATGAGAAGGTTGAAATGGAAGCATTACACAAAGCGACGAAGGAAGAACGAGAGAAGCGGAAGCAAGGTAAACGAGACTGGTGGATGAAAAAAGGTGGGTGAGCGGCTGTGAAAGGTTTGTGTCTAGGGGCTGATAGGTATTTGACAAGGTGAAAAGAAGAAGGTGGTGATGGAGGCGCGGTATAAGGCGTTGGCAGAGGAAGGGGGGCAGAGAGCTATTAAAAGGGCCATTGACAAGAAGCAGAAGAGGATTGGACAGAGGGAGAAGCGCAATCGGCCGATAATTGGGGACCACAACTCGGACAAACAAAAGCGCCGCAAGATTCAGTGATGAGCGTGGGAATGATGGTGAAGGCGATTTGCATGACGTTTCACATCCACTTGAGCAGGCCATCCTCCTCTTCCCTTCCCTGCTCATGGCGAGCGACGATATCTTCAGAGGCCCCCTTCCTCCCCCCTCCGTTCGTTCGCTGTCCACAGATGATTTTTCCGCCTCTTCGTCCAGTTTTTTTGGCCCCCGCGCCACCCTTGGCGCCGTAGCTGCCATTGTGGAGAAGGCCATCACTCGCTGGGCCAGGCGTCGTGCTCCATCCTCAGCCTCCTCTTCATCCTCGTCCTCATCGCGCTCCTCAATTGTATCTGCTTCACGCTCAGCCAAACGCTCTCGCCAGAGCCATTCATCGCTTTCTCGATCTGAGATGGGTTTTACAGCCCGCCTAGCGCTTGTGAAGGCACGCAAGGAGGCCAGAAAAGTCCCTAGACAGTTTTCTCTGTATTTATCCCCTGCACATGAATTACGTTACTCTGAAGAATCCCAATCCATCACAATCACTGATTCACTTTCAGACGTTCTCGATAGACTCGATTCGGCGCTAAAGAAGCCCTTCCGGCCCCGACGTGCGCAGGACAGACCTCACACGTCTCCTTCACAGACATATTTACCTAATGATGCAGCACGCTGGACTGTAAATGTCGAGTCTTCTAGCCGGTTTTATTCGATTCCGGCTCGTACCAGGGTCAAGAAAGGGAAAGGAAGGGCCACCTCGCCCACAGATGAAAAGATGGATACTAGAATGAAGCCGCGGCGGGATCCGTGGTACCTTGATGTAGCATCCCCGTCATGGGAGGACTTGCGTGCCTTGGGGAAAGTTTGTAGCTTTTTACCCGTCGTACGCTAATCGGTTAACTAACAAGAGCATTGAAGTTGCTTCACCTCCATCCTCTCACCCTTGAAGATATTCTTCAGCAAGAACCGCGTGAGAAGTTGGAACTATTTCCCAAACTTGGGTACTATCTCATTTCATTCCGAGCTATTGAGTCCAGAAGTTCGCGCCATCAAACACTGGGGGAAGACCATGACCATAACCCGTATGAGGAAGCACTCGTGGGCGAAGCCAACGTATATCTTGCCATATTCAAGGACGGAATCTGTTCTGTAAGCAAGTATCGAATGAATAACTTTGATATCTCCTGAGTGTCGCTAGTTCCACTTTACAGATATATCAGGTTAGTGCTCGTCAGTGCTCGGGGGGAAGAGGTAGAAACTTTGCCACCCAAGAACATACACGCAGAGTGAGAAATCGTATGAACCGGCTAGGAGAAATCTTCCACCTATCCTCCGGCATGTGCCATTTCCTCACATATCATTTATGACTATTAAAGTTCCGTATCAGACTGGATCGCATATGAGGTATTGGATTCGATTGTTGACTCTTTCTTCCCCTATTTGGATGAGATTGACAAGGATATTGTGGAGATTGAAAAGTTGGTCTTTTCGCGTTCTGGCAAGGAAGCGTCAGGGGAAGGCGGGACTTTAGCTTCGACTGCCACGGAGACCTCAAACATCATCTCAGAGAAGCTCGAGAAACCCTCTGACACGGAAACGATAAAAGAACGAGAGGGTGATGCGAAGGCCGAGACTCCTAGCAAGAAAATTGGATTCCTTGATCGCGTTCTAGCAGTGACACCCTTCGAGGGACTAGGAAAATTCAATTTATGGAGGCATCTTCGACGTTTTAAACCGCAACTTAGGCCTGTGTCAGGGGACAATATCATGCAAAACTCCAAAAATACCCTGCGCCGCATTGCCAGGGTAAGAAGGCTGGTAACATCTTTGAGCCGACTGCTTGCGACAAAATCCGATGTCGTGGCCCGCATAAGGAAACGGCTGGTGATCAACAGCCAGCCCGGGACTGGGGTTGGGATCAGTCCAAAATCTCTGGAAATTGCTATGTATATCGGCGACATGCAAGGTTTGTGAAGCGCGGAACGTGCTCTCATATCATTTGATGCCCTAATATTCTAACCTCCCCCCAAGATCACATTGATACCCTCCAACATTCTTTGGCTTATTACGAGCGTATGTTAAGTCAGCTACACCCAACATACCTTTCACAATTACGCACGGACGTTGAAATCACGAGATCCGGAAAGGGTATGGCACTCCTGTCTCTATACACAATTACAGTTGCTGTGTTGTGCATTCAAACTTACGTTGGTATGTGGTATTCATATATATATATATAGTGCTTCTTTTGATGGTTGGTGCCTTGTCCTAGGCATATTTTCTCTTAATGTCACTGTCCCCCACAACACCCTGTACCCAACCGGCTCGTACCATTTATTTGGAGTCGTTCTGGGAACAAGTATAATGATCTTGATCGCATACGGTCTCGCCGTCCGGCGATGGTGGAAACGAGCCCAATTGGTTTATAGGACTCGCTTATGACACAACACTTAATGAAATCATTCGGCTTCGGGATTTTCGCCCTTGTCTCTGTATGTATGTGTGAGATTCTCTCTTCACAATTGCCGGAATAGCACTCTTATCCGTGTTTTAAATCTCAACAAGGCCGGTGCCGATGAAGCATATGTACACGAGAGGTCCAAATTATCAAGATTCAGTAGATTCAGTACATCTCTCAATTTAACGGGAGAGCAGCCTTGGAGGTAGAATAGATGTCGTTGAAGAGAATTGCATAACATTTTACACGATCATAAACATCATACTCATTAGATCCCACAATCCAGTCTACAACATAATGCGAACGATTATATATACAATAGGGGCGGGAAAAAAGGATGCGAACTACTCAGGCCTCCCTCTTTATTCCAGCTATAGATAGGACATGATCAGCCTCCTGTAGGACCTCCTGGACTACACGTGCAGGGATATATTAGGGCCTATCAATTCAGAGGTGGCTTAGACGTACCTTTGCTCTGAAACAGTGATTGCTTCTGCTCAAGATGCCAGAATGTGGCACGTAGTGCCTCACGTTGTTGGGAAATCGTTTTCTCAACTCGCTCGAGGTGCTCTGACTCAATACGGAGGTTATCCAGGCCCTTGCTAACTTGTTCCTGTAGAGAGTCGAGGCTGGACATCTGTTCCAGGTAAATTTCTCGGATTTCTTCCCACTTACGTCCTGTTCAATGAGAAAAAAGTCAGGGCAAGGTTTATTGACGAGCTAACAATGGATGACCTGACAGCTGCGCTTCCCTGGCAGCATTGGCATATTTGGATATCTGGTTTTCCCACTCTGCTTCGTCGGCCCAGGAAACTGTTTTTGGAATGTCACCGATGCTCGGACGCTTGATGCAGCTGCGGCGACGCCGGACGCCGTGCTCGTCTGCGGCATCCCCTAGCTGGGGCGTGTCGAGGGAATCTTCCGACGAGCTTGCGGGGGGATTGCTACCAAGCACAGCCCTATCACTATAGCCTAGGGATGGCACTGAAGAGCTATGTGGGAGTTCAGCTGGAGCAGCTACATTATCAGAAGGCTTGAGTTTGTCTTCCAGAGCGTCCCGTTGCGACCGGAGGAGTATGGGGAGGGCGGGAGGTGAGAACAAGCCCGTTGGTGGGTTGGACAGGATACTAGGTTCCTTTGCGAATTGAGTTGGCGGGTGGTTATGGGAAGAGCCAGAAAGGTAAGATTGTCGAATAAGACGTGGAGTGGGGGGTGCAATTGCCTTTGTACGGGAGTCTGACCAGGTTTGGGAGAGAGGAAGTGCTTTTCTCGCGGCCAGGGGAAGAGAACGATATTTTCCAGATGATGATAACTGCCCAAACTCTCCGCCGGGGGGTAGTGCTGCGCTGCTAGGACGCTCATCCAAGCTAATGGAGCGAACAGGTTCTATCCGCGCCGTAAGAGAGGCGGTGCGGCGATGCTGTTCGCGAAACCATTTCTCCATTTCCTTGACGCGAAAGTCGGCAGGCGCCATGATAGTTTGAAAAGTCAAAGGGTCCCCCTTGCTCAATTTCTTTGGGTAGGACGACTTGCTCAGTCTATGGCACTTGCGTATCATCCGATCTTTCAGGTGGCGTATCTGCACTATACGCTCCCATGATATGGATTGCTTTCGCGAAAGCTCGAGTGTCTCAAGCTTCAGCAGCTGTTCATACATACCCGCCGTGCCTGGGGGCAGCAAGACCTAGTAAACGTGTGTCAGGAAAAAAAATTCCAACAACGAAGATGAATATCTAGTTGCCTTCAGTTCATTTGGGGTATCTGTGGTTTGTATGTACCTCCAGCCAGGAAGGGTATTTGGGTCAAGAGGTTCGAGCTGACCTCTGACTGGGCTCGGACGGAGGTAGTCGAGAGTTGGTTGCATTTGGGTGACGCAGGGTCGCAGTTAGAGAACCATTATGGTAGTTGCAGCGGCGTGCGAACGGTTAATGTAATGCCGCGACCGAGAATCACAGTGTTGACAGTCAGCTTCCTTCATGCCCTCCTCCATAGCCCGTTATGAAGCCTTCCTCATAAAAAATGTTTCAACCATCGCCTCCTTGGAATCGTCTGTCAGAACTATAACTTGGGTCCTTCCAGGCAGATTCAAAGATGCCGACCTTGCCTCCGAGGCCCGTGAGTCGTGCCTTCTGTTCCTTTCGTCTCTAATATAAAATTCACAGTATCGGCCCTGCTCAATGTGATGAGCATGTATCATGACACTCTGCTCGAAAAATTTGTCCGGAGCGATCCCAAATACAAGCCCCTCATCCCAACCTCGTTGCATACGCGATATACGAGGACATGGACAGAGAAGAGCGCGTTGTATAAGTGGGCTGCACGCACGCTGGAAGTTATTCGCTTCACCCAATTGCTACTTGAAATGTGTCTGCATAGGAAAGTTTCCTTGAAAAGTAGATGGAGAAGCATAATTGCCCTAGAAACTATCAAGTGAGCTTTTCACTACCGCTTTCGTTCAACATGTTCATTTCTCTCTGAATCTCAGGGCAATCCTTCGCCTGGTGCTGTTGCGCGTCACCCGTCGGCCACTTCTATCCCCCCCAATCCCTGAAAGAGACCTCGATCCGGCGTCCGTCCCTCCTCTGAGCAATGCTTCCTCGCCAACTCTCGCTCCTTCGTCACCTTCACCATCTCCACCACCAACACCGGACCACTTAAAGAATAACCACACACCCCTTCCCCTTCATTCGCTTTTCTCAAATGTACCGAACGCTAATCATTCTGATCTTTCAGTAGAAGATTATCTCTTGCCCAAAGCTTTGACCACGTCATCCGTCAAACCTGCCCTCCATCTTGTGCAAACGCTATCTTCTCCACTGGACTGGCTTTCTGAAGTCATATACATCATGCGGCCACTTGTTTATGGTAGGCTTCTCAACACCTGGTCTAACTTAACTGACACGACATGCTTTTCACGCTATAGTATCCCTCCTCGCTACCGAGCGACGTTCTAATAGGCCTTTGATAACGGCACTGATCATGGAGGTGTTCGCAAGAAACCTCCGCAGGAGACCACCTCCATCAGCTTCCCTGGAACGGGCAGAGTACGGCCGACGCGATAAGGACATGATTTGGTACCTCTTACGTGGGACTATATGGGAATCATTTACCCGGTAGGGCACACATCATATCCTGTTATAGGACATTTTCCGATTCACAACCCTGCAGGCCCAAATTGGAAGCTATTGTGGACAAGACTATGAGTGCACCCATCTTGGGCTTAGTCAGCGCTCTTGTGAAGGATTGGATGCCTTTGATCGACGAATATTATTATTGTAAGTAAATGGATTTGGCTGGGCTGAATTTGACTCACACACATCTGCAGACACTGCACCTTAGTCGATGTTGACCTATTTATTTATCCATGGGTATACTTTGTACTCTAATTGATCTCCTACCAATCGATACACAACAACGTCATGGTCATGCCCATTGCACATCAGCTGCTGAACACCGTCAGAAATATTATCATGTGATGTCGGCTTCAAAGCTAAGCTGCGTTGTGCTGTGGCTGGGCACAACGACCAAAGAGAAGTCGTCATCATTGTCAATGCCGAATTAGAGGAGGATCGAGCACTGAGGTTTCCAATCAGAAGAGTCGCGACTTGGGAGTACACTGCCTCAATTGGATTGGTGAGAGACTGTCACCTATCAGCTCGCTTGTGGTCTAGCATAACTGAACAGATATGGGACTGTTGACGTCGTAATTCAGCCAAAAACCTTGCACGGTAGAAAAACCCACCACCGCCATGTGAGTTCATTTGTATTGGACTTTTATTTTTAGTAGAACCTGCCGCTGCCAACGGCAAAGAGTTAGAACCGACCCTCGAGCCTGAAAGTCTTGTAGGCTTGTTAAGTCTAATAGTTATCGTATCTGCAGTTATAAATAGGATAAGTGTATTTGTCCATGTTTGGCTTCAGAGTCAGAAAAGAGCAGAGACAAATCGAAACCTTTCATCCGCCTGCTTCTCTATTGCGGCTCATTGCATAGGCCCATTCAAGCGGAAACCATACATGACCTCCTCCAACGAAAAAATGGAAGTGGATAGCTCACCTACGCGCCAATCGTAAGTTGACATCCAGCTAGTAAATTTGTTGTTTACCAAGGGCCATGACACCACAGCTCTCGAAACCATTCTACTGATACTCTCAGAACAAGGAAATCACAAGGCTCACCCTCCAGGGATAGGGAGAGACGAGATAGGCCCCACGAAGACGACAGAAGACGAAGGAGCCGTAGTCGAGACAGAGGTAGCGAACGTAGCTACCGGGACAGGGAAAGATCTCGCGAACGACACAGAGACAGAGACAGGGATCGTCGCCGCGACAGTGATAAATATCGAAATGACAGACGCGGAGTTGAAAGCAGAGGCCATCGTGAACGGGACCGCGAAGACAGAGACAGGAGAAGAAAGCGGGATGAGCTCGATGACGCTGGTGAACAAGAGGAGCGATCAAAGAGAAAGCGCGAAGATGATGGACCTGAAGACAAAGTTATTGCCCGGGATAGTCCACGCAGTGATCGCAAGGACCGCTCTCGGGACCGTCGCGATGCTCGAGATGAACATGATGAACGCCCACGGTACGGCAGAGACAGAGATAGACGTGACCGTCGCCATTACAACGATGATGATCCTGATTCTAGACAAGGACGTCGCTCCACAAAAAGCCCTCCCGCCCATTTCAAGTAAGTTCTCTAAATCAGCAGATATATGCGCCACCCTGACCATGCTCCAAGGCGGCCTTCACCCATTTATGATATACCGGAAGATTATAACCCAGACGAGCCAAAAGAAGACGATTCAGAAGCACGCTCTGTCTTTGTATCTCAGTTGACTGCTCGTCTCACTGCACGCGATCTCGGTTACTTTTTTGAAGACAAATTAGGAGAAGGGACCGTCATGGATGCAAGAATTGTGACCGACAGGTTGTCCCGTAGGTCAAAGGGGTAGGTTTCAATTTGATGTCGTGATACTCTGTTCTGACAAAGATAGCATCGGTTATGTTGAGTTTCGTTCCATAGATCTTGTCGACAAAGCAATTTCCCTTTCGGGGACTGTTGTAATGGGTCTTCCTATCATAGTACAGCACACTGAATCAGAGCGGAACAAACTTCATGCAGGCGATGGGTAAGCGTCTCATTATACTCACAGTTCTTGATTAACCGTTTACATCAGTAACTTGAATCTCCCACCTGGCGTCACCGCCTCCCATGGCGCGATGTAATGAGAATTCTTTATAGTTCGATAAGACTACTTACATGTTTACAGGCTATACGTTGGGTCCTTGCATTTCAACCTTACGGAGTCTGATATCAGACAAGTTTTCGAGCCATTTGGTGAACTTGAATATGTCGATCTTCACAGAGATCCCATGACAGGTCGAAGCAAGGGGTATGCGTTCGTGCAGTAAGTTTTAACGACAACTGCCCCTCTGATCTCATGTTGATGTCCATATTAGATACAAGAGATCAGAAGATGCAAGAATGGCTCTCGAGCAGATGGAAGGCTTTGAACTTGCAGGCCGCACTGTGAGTAGCCGCATTTGATTTATTAGACCGTGTATAAAACTGTAACAGTTACGAGTGAATACTGTCCACGAGAAGGGGACGACCCGCTACACCCAACAAGATTCCTTGGACGAAGCGGGCGGTATGGGATACCATGGTTTCATAACAACCGCTAACTTTTATTGCAGGTGGTAACTTGAACGCTGCATCACGTCAGGCGCTAATGCAGAAACTTGCTAGGATTGAGCCAGCTTCAAGACATGAGCCTGCGTATGTCCTTTTCTTAAGTTGCTTGACGGAAGGTTGATATTCGTGGCAGTAACAACAAACCAAATATACCTCAGGCAATGCAATCTCGTTCCGTCTTACTCAAAAACATGTTTGATCCTGAAGAGTGAGATTTCTCGCTAATGGGGCTTCTCGTGCTAACACCTCTTCAACAGAGAAACAGAGCCTAATTGGGACAAGGACCTTGCTGAGGATGTGAAGCAAGAATGCGAGAGAAAATACGGAAAGGTTGACGCCATCAAAGTGGAAAAAGACACTCAGGTACGCTGTACGGTTCCACTAACGAGGGCTTTAGCTTATGGGACCCATTAAAGGGTGAAATTTATGTTAAATTCGACGCCGTCGAGTCAGCAAAAAAATCCATCCAGGGGCTCAATGGTCGTTGGTTTGGTGGCAAACAGGTAGCTGCAGCCTTCATCTCCGACGCTATCATGCAAGCGCACCAATAAGGAGGTCCGGGAAACTTTGTTGGGGCAATTATGTCCGTCCGATGATGATACTAAATTTGAACTTGGCACAGATAAATGCGAAATCAACTACGTGTCTATCCTTATTTCCTTTTGGGATCCTTGTCTAAAATTTACTATCGCTGTACAGATTTTACACTTGAGGTCTTGATCCGGCCAACTGCGGTTCTAAGCAGGTATATTGTTGTTACCATGACCATTGAAACTACCAGTACCTCAAATGACAACCTCGGTGATAGATTTCTGCATTTTGCGAATATTTTTTGTAAGGTCCTGAGAAGGGTCGGGGTACTAGCTGAGGTTCTTTTCTCTCATTTGGAAGCTGACATAGTAGTAGGCACGTTGCGTCGTCTCCGTTGATATTAATATTGGCCATTTCGGCTAATACATGTATCTGAATGATGGAGACTGAGGACCCTGCCCAAGCGCCTCTGTACCAACATCCGCAGCTGTAATCTGGATCCCCTGAGCTTTGTTTCGCCTTTTGTTCTCCAGACGCATCCAAAGGCCGGTACTGATTTGGTTCTTCAAGTCGGTTTGCCTACAATATGTATAAATTTGACTCACAAACTAACCAAGACTAGGCAAAGACCGCCGAAAGCAGCTGAGGTGAGGTCAGTATGTGCCAATGTTAAGTTTATATTTTGCTGACCAGATGTTGCAAGCGCTGTCAAGTAGCGATGGGTGGAAAAGCCAGCCCGTGCAAAGATGCAATATCTCACCTGGTACATATCTAGGCGCATCTTTCGATCTGAAGACATTAGTCGAAATGAGACCAGCCGAGTTAGCAATCGCAACTTGAAATCATTGGCTTGGCCTCAGTACAATACAACGACCATCACGCACCCATGACGGCGGCAACCACGGCTCTTCTCGATTCACTTGGAGTGTTATTAGAATACCTGGACAATAGCGGTGGCGGCGATGTCAAGGGTGAGCAAAGTGACAAAACTCAGGAACGCACCAAGCTCCCACCAACACAGAGGGTGCAAAAGCCTTCA